>PDGT01000023.1:730942-829529 GCA_003671415.1 Megathymus violae | reverse complement strand
CCCGCCGCACCGGCCGCTGCGCCCCGCGCCCTTGCCGTTTTACCCCGCTGCCCACTGGACGCTGCGCGATAAAACCGATACTGATATTACGTTGGAAAAGTTACATATCCTACTTCAAATTACTAATTACAAACTAAATTCAGTAAAAATATAATAATCAGTAATCGCGACTTTGACGGTAGTAGTTCCATTGACGACAATTTTAACTCAAGGATAGCGTACGACACTTTTGTCAGTACTGTATGTGTAATAATGTTAATGTATGTAACACACTTCCACTTCACAAACTGATACTTCATACTTTTAATCTGATCTGTGTCCACTTATAATATATTCTGTAACTAGTTCATAGTTTTTAAACATGGAACATCACCTTTAGGTAACTTACAACTCTTTAAATTAATAATAGTAATAGGAGTTGTAGGTGTGTGTGTGTGTATAAGGATATCCACATCCTCACATCTAAGTCAACCTTACATGCTCATGGTGCCATGTGGTTTGGCATTTTCTCCTTCCAGAATCAACCGTGAAATGATTTTAATGTTTCAGTTGCACTTTTTTAGAGAGCCAACAATTTGCAGTTTACCTGCTTCATTCTTGGACGCTAAGGCGTCGTCGGTTATACCTTTGGTTATAACATTTATTATCAGATGCTCCAATAGCTCGTTTGTCGGCGAATATTCTTAAATAACTAACTTTGGCAAATATACAAAAATAGGACGTGTGGAATAGTGTGTTACCTAAGTTCTCTGTGATGTTATTAGCTTTAGCGACGTACGGCGTAACGGCGTTAGCTTTAGGTGGTATGCCAGTATTATTTGTGATTTGTTTTTTCTGCTTGTCTTTTACTTTCTTCTTTGCTTTTTTCTTAGAAATAGACTCCTCAAGTAGTTTCCTCATTTTCTCTTGTAACAAGTTTAGCTCATTCTCAAGCTTTTTCACTGCTTGATTTCTTTCCTCCTCAGAATCACCAGACTCCGAATCGGATTCAGATCCTGATTCTGAGCTAGACGCCGAACTTCTTTTCTCCATAAGTGCTACTGCCATATGTACTGGCTCATCCGGAATTTTAGCATATCTAAAGAAAGAAATTAATGATTACAACAATACTCATCTATAATTTCATAACATTAGTGTTAGTATTACGAACTTCCAACCTATTAGCAGCCCACTGCAGGGCATGGACCTCTCCTCGCAATTGAGGGGACGTCCAAAGCAAGCTCCATTATGCCTACATCAGTATGGGTTATTGAAATAATAATGATATCTTTCCTAGACAGACTTCACACAAGACAAAGACTAATATTAGGTTAATCTAAAACACTGATATTAGTAATACACTATTACTTACCTCATCTCAAAAACGTCTTGCAGTTTTCGAGCCATCGCGACAACATCATGATCCGGAGGGTTATACTTATAGCAGTTCGTGAATATTAAACGTACATCGGCTGCAAATTCAGCAGCGGTTTTATATGCTCTAGTATCCATCTTCTGTTTTACAGTTCCAAGATCCATAGGTTTCTTAATAATATCAAAATAATCATGTAATCCAAGCAATTCAGCATCTACTGGTTTATAAAATGGCCACGCGTAACCCTGTCAAATTACATTTAAATATTTACAAACTTAGGTGCTTTACGTGTCTTAGAACATTAATACTAATTTCAACATTTCATACTAATGAAACTGAAATAAGCTTGTATTTTGTATTCTGAACTACTTACAGAATGTTTCTTAGAGAATAATTCTTTTAATATTTCGTTACAACTCTTTAGGGCGTCGGATAATTTTTCTTTGCCCTTTGCTAGTTGCGGAGTCATAACAGAATGATGAGACGCGCCGGCGCCGCCCACTCCCGGAGACAGCCCGCCCATTTTGAAACTGTCGTCTCCAACTCTTCCAACCTGTTTATGATACACATCACTCATAATGTTATAAAATATCTTTACATTTGTATCAACACGTTTGGTACCGATAAAATCAATGATGGATTCAACTGTCGTATTTTATCATGTTCATAGCGGTATTGAATCGATGATAAGAATTGATACCGCCATGTCAATTTAGACAAAGCTTATGTATTTATTTGGTCAAATTAGTAATTACTCGTATTCATCATTACCATCCATAACTGTCCCACTGCTGGGCTTGTATCTATTCACACAATGAGAGGTTAATACCACAGTCCGCCACGCTGGTCACGTGTGGATTGACAAACATCACATCACACATCTTTGAGAACTCGAAGGAGCACTCATGTTTTTTTCTTCTCCGAAGCAATAAGTAGTTGGAATAATGTAAAAAATAGATATATGTGTAAGATTCAAACTCGGGTCCTTCGTGCGATAGACGGACGTTCACAATACTACTGCTACCACTGCTTATATTATACATTTCGTATTACCTAGACAGAAATAAATAATTATATAAATAAAATTTAGAAAAGGTAACAACATAGATAGCTTTTATAATAATGGAACAAACAACCTATTAGACCAGGGATTCTTAAAGTGGTCGATATACGATAAACGAAAATTGATTTTGGGGGTCGACGAGGTCTAAAAATCGACCCCTAATAATTAACACAAGTTCTTATTTGAAACTTTCAAGATACTAAGTTGTGTTACGTGTTTTGTTTTTTAGGCTTTTGTAAGTTAGTGTATGGTAGTGGATTTTTAAAGTAATTTGGCTATGGGGTCAAAGTTAACACTTCATTTATGAAAAGGGTTCTTTTGCCCAAAATTTTTGGGAATCCCTGTATTAAACCAATAAGTAATTCATGACAGAATTGATTAATAATAAACTAACTATCTACACAACATTATATGGCATATACCTTCTTCTGTCTTCCACTTTCTCTCCTAGTAGAAATTTTCGCAGGCTTAGGCCCACTCTGCTGGTCAATCGTAGGAGTCGTGTAACCGCCTTCAAACGAACTGCCCATGGGTGTCGTCGTATCAGCTTTTCTTTTCACTCCTTTTTTTACCTATACAAGAGAACGACAGGTTAGAAATAATTGCATCACCATGAGGTTTAACATCTTCACTAGATACAGATATCGAACCTTGGCGGGCTGGGTTTGCGAGAGCGGAACCGCCGGCATAGCAGCGACAGGCGGAGCGGGGGTCGGCGTCACATGAAAACTGGACGGTTGACTCGCAACCTGCAACGAGATTAATGTTCAAATAGCTACCTTCAAAGCAAGAGGTTGTGTTTTAACCTTTGGTAGGCACCATTATATAACTGAATAGCTCACGTTGC
The DNA here is from genome assembly GCA_003671415.1 of Megathymus violae. NCBI lineage: Eukaryota > Metazoa > Arthropoda > Insecta > Lepidoptera > Hesperiidae > Megathymus > Megathymus violae. The sequence continues at coordinate 826,265 of PDGT01000023.1, read as the reverse complement.
TGCGTGCAACAACCTATTTTATCCGAAATTACTAGATAGAAATTTGAATGATACAGTATAAATTAGGAGCGGCTCATCAGTGGTCGGGTAGCAGTAACCGAAGAATAATAAATAAAGGAATTCATATTTTGCAGTAAATTTTGGCTGGCCACATATAAATATATATGCTTTAAATATTAAAATGCACAGTTTTAAAGACTATCAAAATATATGTAAATATTGACCTTTTCAATTATCAGCTAATTTTTTTTTTTTAAACACATACATATACACCTACTTCAGAAGAAAACCTAAATGAAAAATCTAAATATTTGACTATCCACAGAAATTGAAAAATAGTTTCGGAGATATTAAACATAATTTAGATAATTTATAATACGAATACACACCCACGCGCCTTTTATTCGGACTTGATCAGTTTTTTTAACTGATACTGGTACAAAACAGGATCCTTATTATTATGATTATTCAAAGTTAGAAAATACCATAAATAAATCGTTGAATCACACCTGTTGCGGGAGTCCCGTATGCGTGGCGGGTGGCGTGACGGAGGGCGCGGTCAGTGTGGGTGTGGTGGTGGTGTTGGTGGAACCAACGAACGCGGGCAGCGGCGCGGCGGGCGTAGCCTTGACGGGAGCCGCGCGTGGTGGCAACGCGCCCACCGCCGCCGCCGCCGGAGTCGCCGTCCCCCCACTCACGCCACCCGTAGACCCACCCGTCCGCTTCTTCACAGCACTCTTCCCGCTGCTCGACGCCGCTTCAATCTCTTTCTCTTCTTTATCCATTTGCGCTATCTAAAAGTTTTCTTCCTCATTAATCACTCCGAACTGTTCGAAACACATTCCTACGAATAAGTATAAGCTTACCCGATTCAGGAATAATTTTTCTAAAGTTTGTGCCATGACTACGACATCCTCGCCTGGCTTGTTGTAGACGTAGCAATTTGTGAACATTGTATTGAAGTCTTGTATGCATTCTTGAGCGGAATAGTAGTAGTTGGACTCGAGGCGCTTCTTGATTGTACCCAAATCCATGGGCTTTTTGATTATTTTGTGATAGTCCTGAAAAATTTAAATATTTAGCCCAAATTGCAATGTGTTAAATCAGTGTATTTATAGTATAATCATGTATTTAATCAAGATACGTACGGGAAGGTTTAATTTTTTTGCGTCCACGGGTTGGTGAAATGGCCATGCGAATTTGTGCTTCCACACAGCTTTAATGACATTCTTTTGAAGGAACTGTAATTGATTTGTGACTCTCCCTTGTCGGCGCGCTGTTTCGTCCGGTGGCGCGCCATTAACAGGTTCTGCAGCTGGCTGGTTGTGGCAATAAAGAAATCAAATTATTAAAAAAAAAAATAACTAATGAAGACTATAAAAGTGTAATAGTTGTAAAATTAATTATAATACTTACAGTACTCGTAGTTGCAAGAGGATCGACGGCCTGCTGCATTGTGCTAGAGTCTGCAATCTACCTACCAAATACACACAATACTGTAGTATTTACTATTCTTTCAAGGTAGAAATAAAATATGATATATAAATACATTTTCAATATATTTGTAACATCATTTTGTATAAGTTGCAAGTGATTAAATTCAACTTAAAGCTCACCTCAATTGTAACAAGAGGTTCATCCAATTTCTGGCTAAGAGGCATCAGCTAAATCCTCTAATAACATTGAACCATTCTATCATAATAAATATTTGTTGGTGCTTGTGCACCTAGTAGCATCTTATTTCGATCATCTAATATATAGAAAAACCCTCCTGGAATAAAATATTTATATGATAGTAAATAATGACTTAACTCATTCTCATTTACTTTAAACATTGCAGAGATGTAACTTGGTTTGAAATACTTGTATTATAATCACAAACAAAAAATATTCGCAATATGTGTTTTTATGTTGCATTTAAATAGGTTATAAAACAGTTTTTTTTTATATTATTAGACTTATTTTATAATTACAAAATGCTATCGCCGATCATACCAGCATCACAAATCAAAATTTAATATGGAATTAGTAACCTAATCTTGTTTTTTTCCAATAAGCTATCACAAAATAGTAGATAAGATACAAAAACAATAACTATTTTACATTTTATCTTTTGTATTTTGAATAGCAAATCAAACAAAATCATATTTGCATTTTTCTATTTAAATAATTTTAGTAAACAACTTTGTATATTGCTGTAATTTAATTAAAAACTTACCACTTATGTTGTAGCAGAGAGAAATGTTTCAATAACAGCAAGAGTGAGTCTTCACCAGGGGAGCCCAGCCTGTAAATAATGTTTTATTTACAATTTGTGCATCCAGAAACAATATTTCTTTCATGATCACATATAGATAAATATCATAGGTTACCCATAATTTTTCACATTGTACATTTATGTTCACAACTTTGTTTTGGTAGCATCCTATAAATGTTTGCTTGTTGACAGAGGTATGATGCAACAAAGATATTGAATATTATTCATATTTTCTTGTCATATATATACATATTTAAAATAACTATTTTGAACTCATATACTTCTTGTTGGATGATTGTTAACATAAATAAAACATAATGCTACTGGTTATTGTATGTTTTATTTTAATATTATAATCAGATTTTAGACAATCTTTTCATTTATTTACTTTATAGTTCATGTGCTATTTTTATTATTAATTTGTTAACATACATATTTATGCTTATTCCAAAATAGCCTAGTTAAAAATTATTGATATAATACATTTTTATTTTTTTTATGAACATAAAAAAGGCAACTTTCCATACTAAGTAGTTATTGATAAAATAAAAAAAACATTTCTTACTTAGTTGAAACCCAGAACTACAGCAATCAATTATAAGAGAAAAAAAATTACAAGAAACGCATATATTGCCACATTATTTATTATGTAGTATTCCATGACTTGGATGATGTGAACACATAAATATACTTAGCAAGCCAAATCACTATCTACTAGCTAACTTAGCATGTTTGTCATAACAAGACATCTTATGGTATGTAATTTTCTCATGAAATTACAGATGTATCTGTACCTTGTTGATCGTAGATCTCCGCCTTCATAGCCTTCAATCTAATTTTAGGAAACATTTAAATATCCTAGGCATGATTTTGCCATGGCAAGTATGGTAGACTTAATTCCGAGTCTTGAGTTATATTATTACTCCTTTGGCACAAAAAAAAACAGCTACAATAACTATATTTATTGCTAATATAGATTGCACCCATCTGTATTTAATTTTGATTGCAGTATTGCAATTATTATTATTATTTCCTGTGGTATTATAAATATTTGTAGGCCTCTATTACAATATTTAATATGCAAAAAAAAATTCACTAAAAAATGTTAAGGTTACTCATTAAGACGGAATATGTATGAATTAAAATAACAGTACTTTTTAATAGATAATAAAAATCAAATAGTCTTCTGGTATACACTTAAACTGATATGAACCCTTCCTAACTTGAACTTGTTTATACTAATTACTTACATTTTTTTAGCTGCATACTTTACAGGAAAACTGTTTTGTTATGAATACTCTTTTATTGTTTAAAATATGTTAAAGAAACATAAGCTTCAAATACTGATAAGAGATAGACATTTAAAGAGAATTCAAGATTTACAATCATGCCTTAAAAAACTAACTCTTATGTAAGTTTTGAGTCATTTTTAATTAATAAACATTTGATTTGAGTTAATAAACATATCTCGTGTTATATAGATAAATTGATAAACCAAGTTACCTTAAAACCTATTATGGGGTTTAACCAGTGTAGATACATCAAAATCAGTGTAAACAATATAAAAGCTTTTATTTTATTTAAAAATTTACAACATACCATTACTAATACTTCATGCAAAAACTATATGGATTAATGAATATTATATTACTAAGAGCACACAGCGAAGTAACAAAATTTTTGGAATTGATGAATCTTGACTTCCCTGATCATGCACATTTCTATTATTCTGCTAGCAGTACCCATGCAATAGACTCAGGCATAAATAAAATGTAGTTTTGGTATACAAACAGCATTTATGTTGAATTGTTAAGCATGTCTGTATATAGGAAAAACAATTGTCAAAACAAACAATATAATAAGTATTATCTGACTCAGTGTTTGCTTTTGCTAACTACAAAGGAGAATGTCTGAACATCTAGAATATTCCTTGATACTACATCATTAACTAGAATTGAGGGTTACGAGGATACCTAATTGAATAAAAGTTTAGAAAATATGCAAAATTTATATATTTTTACATAAATCAGATGAAGAATTATGTGTATTACATTGATTTAGGTAACAATTATATTGGAATTACTTACGCACTAAAACTGTTTAGGCGTACAGACAAACTACTTGAATGCAAATAAAATGTAATGCAAATACAAAACAAACATCATATATTATTATTTTAATAAGCCAGTGTAAAAATTAACAAGCCTGCGTAAAGAAAAAGGTGAAAATTACTTATAATAGAGGCCAAGAACAAAATGTTGAAATATTGCTCAATAGTAGTCATGCACTGTCTACTTTTACATTTACCGTGGCCCTCATAAAAAATTAACGGAATAGCCCAAAATTACAACAATATACCTCTGTAGAAAGCTAAAAATTAGGAAAAAAGACTTACGAAGATATATTAACGCCAATATGGCGGATGGACTAAAAATACGATGTTGGGAGTTACTCCTGCACAGCAAATTCTACCGATTTGCTCGAAATTATAAAACACTCCACATATAGCAAAGTACATAGTCATTAAATAGTCCTACAAATTCATCGTCTATCAGGAACAATAACCACTGTATTTTTTATACAACAAAGAAAAGCACAACACAAGTCTCCGAGTTACCGCGAGCTTCAGACATGGCCGCCAAGCGTAAAGCGAGTGATGAGCGTCTCTAGTCATACCTAAAAATCATATCGCACTTATTTATTCTGAAAAAGGAAATAATATAAGAATATCATAGGAAAACATACGAAATAAATATTTTTTTAATGTTTGTGATGTGATGACATAGTTTAACATAGTTATCATAGGATTCAGTTTACTGCAAAGTCGTATTTCAAGTTGCCATTGAATTACGAAATCAACCAGTCATGAACATTGAACCTGCACAAGTACTAAAGCCAGTGAAGTTGCTATACAAATAAAATGTAAAGCACAATTTTACATTAGAAATTTTACGTTATAATATTAACTGCTAAAAGAATGCCCTATTTTATATTATTACTACTACTACTACTACTACTACTATTACGATACTGTGTTACATCATGCAATTAAGTTCTTAAAATTAAATATACCGGTAATTTTTAATATCGATTTTTAGATATTTTTTTTCTCGGTGCTACTAAAAAGATACAGTCAGAAATAAACAGAATTAATTGGAACAGGTCTCTAGACTGAATATTTTTGAAACCTAAACCAGACACTTATATAATATGAAGAATCACTATGATGAACTAGCAAACTGCCCTCACTTGGCTTCGGAAAAACTACGACTTACGTTTAATAGTACCTACATTATTTTAAATTATTTTATAACTTTTTTATTTATTAACGGATTGGAATGAAACAAACTTAAAATGTGAAATGATTACCGCAATACATTAGTGAAACCAGAACCAAATCGGTTAAGCCGTTTTTTTCTCTTATATCATTCATGTACAGAAAGCGATCAGTTAAAATGTTATTATATGTATAACTATGTATACTATCTATAGCTATATGAGTGAATACATTAATTAGTAATCTCAGTCGTATCCTTGTACAGGTAATGGAATCTAGATTGTGTGACCACGGAAATTGGCGCGGGAATTTGTATTGCGTACTGGGTAAGCTAAATTATATTATTTTACACTTGTTCATTGTAATTAAAGCCATCTCTGGGGTCTTTTTACGGTATTCAAAAAGGTCTTGGAGGAGTTGAGATCAAAAAGAAGCGTTCAATTATATAATCAGATAGTTAAACTTTAATTTAATATGGAGAAAGAAAATAAGCTATAATAAGATATTACGCTTCGACATTTTATAAAAATTAAAAAAGAAAAATATACAAATATTCAGAAAGAAATTTCAATGGTATCTACACATTTCTCCAATATATTTCAACTCTGATGAAATGTATATAATAATGAGTGAGTAAGAAATCTTATTTTTCAAAGAAACCGAAAGCCTTTGCTGTAGTAAACTCAATATAAAAAACGGGGAATATATTGTTTATCTTTAATATTTCTGTCCAACAAATGCACGTTTTGAATCTAGCAACATAACCGTTAACCTGCATCTTTTCGCATCTGACATCTGACATCGTCGTCTCATCTCATTTCTATAGCTACACAACGTAGTCCGCCTAACTACGGGATCTTATAGCGATAAAACTCGGTAAAAAATGTGTTAGGTTGTGTTCAGAGACAAAAATAATAGCTGTTTGCCAGAAAAATTACAACATGAATTATACTTGAATGGACTTCTGGGTCGTTGGTTATTCTAAATGCACGGTTTATACAGCATCGAATCAGTATTGTTCTAGCCACCCCCCACTCAACAGTGAGGGTTGCGTTACCAAGAGGCCGTTGACCCTCTCGGGTAACCGCCCGGGTAAGGAGGGTTACCTCGAGTCTCGAACTCCCCACTAATGGGCCGCACAACTACAGTGATCGCGTAAGATGCCCTGAACTAACTAAACTAATTATGGTGATGCCCCTGGGTGGCCAGACTTGGGAGCAACACGAATGTAAACTAGAATCTTAATATACCAGTGTAGACAGAATGCTGTTATTCAATCAATGTCTTGGCGGAAATCATATTAGTAATTGCTGATGAACTAAGATATATAAACTGGTTTCCGTAGTTTAAATAAGACTTGTCACACGGTACTAAATTACCGATAACTGCATCTTGTCAAAAAAGAGTAAGACCAGTTTTTTTTCTAAGGTGGTGTGATGGTTGACATTATTAACATTAAATAGATGCCCCTAATTTTGCTCATGTCTATACTAATCGTTTGGTGACGACTGAGTCAAAATTGAAGCTGTAACTTAGACTTGGAGGTGTCGTGGAAGAAATAGTAATAATGACATCGAAAAACTATGTTGTCCAACATACCAATACATGCTCAACTTTTTTTAAAACAAAGTAATTTAATGTTTTGAGAATGTTTTGTCAAATATTTTATGAACCTTTTTTTGTATACTCTAACAACCCCACGTTTGGTGACAGAGCTGACTAGGAATGTTATAGTTATTGGATATATGAATAATATTTTACCGGTTTCGGTTTCGGTTACGGATATGAAATTATTTCCGATTATCCAATTGTTTCGAATAATTTCGGATATGGATATTAGATGACTTGCAACTTAGAAAAATAATAAAATGTATTAACAAAGTTTGACTATATTTCTAGGCATTATGTGATTATAAAACACAGAAAAAATAATAGCCTTAAAAAAATAATAATAATAACTGTCTCCAATGACAACGACGCGGCCAGTGTATCGTATCGGCGAGCGAAAACCTATTATAATGTGTTTAATGTAGACTGCTCCTATCCGAAACATTTTTATCGGATACGGTTTGGGATATATATTTATTCCGTATATCAGATAGTTTCAGTTACGGTTACAGAGCTCCATAACATCCCTGGAACTGACCCATGCGTCACACATACATGATAATTATAAACGGATCAGCTTAGATATCAACATCAGAATAACTCAGCTAAATTAATTACGTTAACTTAGTAACTCAGGCGCAGCTTAGTATGCTTAGCTTACATGCAACTTAGCAATAGCTTAGCATGGATCAAATTGAGTGAATTGTAAAGCGCAAATACCACGTCATTTCTACCACACGCTAGCTGCGTTTTAGCGCAAACAGCGAATGTATTGGCTCAGTGAGTGAGTAAGAGAATTAATAACACCAATCAGCTCACCGGTGTGTCAACTCATTGATTATATTAATTATATTTCTACACATACCGTACGTTGCAAACAGGTTACTAAGAATTTGGCGGTTGATTATTAAATAGTCTGTAGTTGTCGGTCTGTACCACAGATACATTTATATATACTAGTCTGTATAGTGATGACTGTGGTGAGTGATTGTGTTGATTGGTTAGTGGTTGAAGATAGATTTGACATTTATTTTCTTCATAAACGGTATTGTACCGTACGGTAAATCAAGGAGCGGTGGCGATGCAGTGTTTATGTTTATTGTAACCTCAATTATTAACCTATTTGGCTTATCTTTATCAGAAAAACTTATTGTTTTTGAAAATTTAATATACATAAAGTTATATCGCTATGTCACAGCAAGATATTTCTTGTGGTTTAGAATATATTACCGCACCGGATCTGCAATCATGTCTTACCGAAGCATTGCGATGCAATTATTCCTTTATAGTAACTCCAGTAATACATCCACGTTTTCGAAGACATCATATTCGTAACACTAGTTCTGTTGGTGGATTTACACGGTCAGACATGATTTTGTCACCTCAAGATTGGACAAGTAGGATGGTTGCTAAAGTATCCCCATATTTAAATGTTGACTCCCAGTCTCCGGTAGTTCGACAACGACATGAAGATTGTATGAATGAAGAACTTTCGTATTGCCGGGGTCTTGGCGTGCCAGCTGTAATGCTGTCATTGCATTCACGTGAGAACCATAATTTATCAAGAATACTGCTATCATATTTTGATACGAGGTTAGAATATAGCGTATTAATTATTAGCCGATTAATGAATTTTGTATTTTTAGTATGAGTTGATTTAAAATTTTTATGCCTGTAATTTCTTTACAAATCATTTAATTAATTTTTTTTTCAGCCACCACCCTTCATTAATTTGGGCAAATGTACCAATGGTGTGCAACAGAACTGTTCGTCAAGCTACAGAAGATAGCAATGATGATGAAGATGCATTTAATGAGACATGGCAGTGGTGGTCAAAGTTTCATGAATGTATGAATTGGGACAAACGAGTTGGTGTTGTACTACAAGTGTCAGCTGACCTGCCTTCAAACGAGACTGTCAAAAGATGGCTTGGTGAACCAATTAAGGCTATCATCATTCCAACACATATATTTCATAACAATAAAAAGGGGTAAGTCTTGATATATATATGTATATGTATATATATATATTATATTAATATAATATATATATATATATATATATATATATATATTAATATCAATATTTAACAGGATAGAGCTTATAAGCAGAGTATGGGTTTCAGATATGTAGAAGTAAGACTAAGTTGGTTTACAGATTTTGCAAGTAGACAAGTAGTATTGTTATGTATTGAAATAATTTAATAAGTTTAATTGTCAGATTAATATAAATGTATTCGAAGGTAGATAAATAATAAATTAGATTTCCTTACGACCTGAATTGTGTCGTATCTTTTATGTACATATATATATATATTTGAGATGTTGTATTAAATGTTATGACTACAGACAGCTATATGACTATATTTTGCAATGAAAGTTTTGATATTTGTGAGAAATTAATGGTAGTCAGCAATCTGGAAGGAAAAGTTATAAATGCTGGATAAATAGTTATGGTGGACAGACATAATGCATTTAATGTGACTTTCTGTGGTAAGAAGTCTGATACTGAAATTTATGATCATAATCCAAATTTTCAAACAAACAATTTACAAACAAAATGATAAGAAACAGAAGTTGCTCTTATTTTTGTCATTAAATAGTAGTTGTTAAGCCATGTCAGAGGCCTTCAGGCAGCATAAGAAATTCCAACATGTTGATTATATGGTCTATCCTTATATTCCTATGGTATACCAACATCTTAGTCATAGGTGAGTTCAGGGCCCATTGATACAGTGGAAATTAGGGCAGGCCTATGTGTTCAACAGGACTTCCAAATTCGACTAGACATATACTTTCTGGTTTTGTCATCTGGTTAGCTTGGTACTACCTTATAGCTACTATTCAGTAACAATCACAAGTGGGTACAAAATACTTTAACTCAATTTCATTGTGATAAGTTATAATTAGGTCAACCCAATCAAAAATGAATATTAAAAATACCTATTCTCTCAAGATGATGAATTCTTTAAAGAGTAATTAGTTAACTACATTGGAACTTACAGATATCCTGTATTATCTCGAGCTCATCAACATTTAGTGGTTAGCATGGTGGAACGTGATGCCCAAGTCATAATTAGCGGAGCACGGAGATCTAATATAGAATATTACCTACAGTATATGTACAGGCTTTGGAAGAGGAAGCCACCAGTTGCTGAGGATCCAATGCTATGTTATGCTAGAGGGTGATTAACAACAACATAATATATTATAGTGACATCAGCAATAATAATGCAATAGGTGTTAGGGTGGAAGTTTTGTACAAATTTTTCTGGGATGGTATTTCTAACACACCTTATAATTGCCAAGAAGTAAATAATTTAGTTACGAAAGTATTGGCTATGATGGTTATAGATGAACTATTTGGCAGTAGTAGAGCAACACATTGCTAACCAACGATAAAAAAGTTTAATCCCATGACTACATAATAATTATTTTATAATAAAATATGACAATGCAAACACCCATCACCCAAGTACAAACATTTATCTGTCACATAAATACCTGCCCCGACTTAGTATTGAACCTGGGTCCCCTCGCTCCGCAGGGGGCGGTCACTACTAACTGAGCTATGGGGTCAAAAATTGTTATTATACAATACATTTTAAATTCAGCGTATTTAACAGGATACTCTTTATGAGCATAGACTAAATTGAAATGCTCTAACATTCTCAAAATTGTCACAGTCAATGCTATCAATGTTTTGAATAAGAAAATCTTGTATCATATATTTTTCAGCTGGGAAGACTATTTGCAAACACCACTTCAACCTCTGGCTGACAACTTGGACACTCATACCTATAATGTGTTTGAGAAAGATCCTGTTAAGTACAATCAGTATCAAAAAGCCATTGTATTGGCATTAAGAGATTTGAAAAAGAAGAAATTTGGCATCAACATAGATGAAAATGTAAGTATGTAACCCAATACTTTGATTATGATTTTCGGTATGTAAGGGGCTCCTGATATCCCTAAGCCCTGGCGGTGCACCATGCTCAACAAACGAATAGGCTATTGCAAACTGTTTCTATTGTTGAAGGTTGCTGAACCTAGTGTCATCCAACATTATCTGTAGGATGATCAGCTCCTTTGTGGAATGTCATGAAATGCTTTTACACGTTTTGGTGACAGTGTTTGAAAGCTAGCAAAAAAATCCATTTCCATACTACCCAATAACACATTGATGATATGTTAGTGTTAATAAAGTCTATGGGGTGCAGTGACAATCTACTATCGGGTGGCCGGGCGGCTGTTTATATAAAAACAAAAAAAAAACATTTTTTGTTTTGGATTATTAACATTAACAACCTTTTCAGGATGTAACAAACACAGACAAAGTTGTTGACAAAGTAATACAGAACAAAGAAGATACAGAAGACCATAATGTTGAACCAATAATTGTAATGGTATTAGGGGCTGGGCGCGGACCTCTTGTTAGGGCGACATTAAATGCAGCAGATATTACACAAACAAAAGTCAAGGTTATTAAAATTTTATATTTTATAAAATATTCGAACCAAGTTAAAAGATATAAGTAGCTATATGAAGTTTATATGAGACATGCAATATGCAAATTAAACTAAATATGTACATGCAAATTTTTATTAAGGGACGATAAATGGCACCTCATTAACTTTGTTTTAGGCCCAGACTATTATACTTGTTATTACAAATCCTGATGTATGTTTATAACTTAAAAATGTGTTAAAAGTGTTCTTATGATTATTATGCATATTGCTTATGTAATGGACAATATTGTAGGTGGTAGCAGTAGAAAAAAATCCATGTGCAGTGGTAGTGTTGACTGCTCAAGTGCGCGAAGTTTGGCGTGACCGTGATGTTGTCGTCATCCCTGGTGACATGAGGCACATAAATCTCAACCCAAAGGCAGATATTATAGTTTCCGAACTATTGGGTACGTCATTATTTAGAAATTTTAATGTAAAATATTTATATTAATCTATTTATTACCATAAAAAATTAAAAAAAAAATCTCTTAGTAATTATATCTCATACATTTATGTAATTTTAAATTTCTCTAAGGATCGTGGGGCGACAACGAACTTTCGCCGGAATGTTTGGATGGCGCAGCGAACCTCTTGAAACCAGAAGGAATATCGATTCCATATGAATACAATTCATATGTGGCACCCATATCTTCTCCACGGCTTTGGGCTGCTGCAAAATTGGCAACAACTATAAGTTCCCAAGATAGAAACAAGAATCTTGAAACATTGTGGGTGGTCTATATGCAAAATAAACATGATATTGGTGTGATAAAGGTTAGAATATCTTTTTAATTTTTTTTTTTATCATTTACGTTATTACGTTAATTTTATTTATTTATGTTGCCGTCAAGCATTGACTTAATAAGTAAAAAAATAATAATAGGAAAACAAATATTTTTTCATTGGCTTTCAAAGTAACCTAAAATAAAGATGTATGCATATTATATATTTTATTTTCAGTTTCATTTCTTCCTGATCAATTATTTTAAAGTAGATATGAATACGCAATCGATAAGAAAACCATTGATAGTTGACAGAAGCTTATTGGACATCATACAAATATATGAGCTAGGTTTGGATTACAAGACCGGCTGGCAGTTGAAATGAAAATTGATGTAAATTTACAAGAAATACATCCACTAGACTTCCATTAAATTCTTAGCAATCCACTGTAGGGCACTGATCTATCCTAAAAGGTAGATGAGGAGATTCTACATTTTTTTACATTAAAAAGTTAATGCTTGACAATAATCCCACTTGATGGTAAGTGGAAATGAAGCCTAAAATGTTACTGTATGCAACTCTCCTTTTGAACACTCTCACATCGTAAGGACACATAATCGGGTACACAGAGTCCCTAGCCCGAGTTGGGCAAGTCATTCGTCTTTTGCAGTGCGTCCAACTAATTACGATGGAAACTGCGTCGTCCATACAAGCGATACAGTCTAGTGACTGTCAGGATAGAATTACTCCACCACAGTTTCAATGCAGGTTGAAAAATGTATAACATATAAGTACATTAATGTATTTATTTTAGCGTGTCTTCAGTTTTACTCATCCTGCTAAGGGAGATAAAGATGCAGAAGGAGTGGAATTAACAGACTTTAGAGGATTGCCAATAACAGATAATCGTAGATGTGCGACACTACATTGGAAAGTAGAACAAGATAATGTTATGCATGGTTTTGGAGGATATTTTGACTGCAATTTGTATAAAGGGGAGTCAATTAGCATTGTCCCAACAACTCATAGTGCTGGAATGATTTCATGGTTTCCAGTTTTTATTCCAATAAAGGTATTTGTTTTATACTTATAGCATAGTATAGTAGCAGACTGTTTTTATTTGAAGATTATGATTTTTGATGATTGATGTTTTAAACTAAACAGTGTTGTGGTATTGACTATTACTAATTTATATTGAGATATTAGTAAACTTCTGTTTATTTTTGTTGCAGACTCCTCTAAGAGTTCAGAAAGGTGATACTATAACAGCTACATTCTGGCGCTGTGTTGATTCCAGGAGAGTTTGGTATGAATGGGTAGTTGAAGTTAATAATTGTATCACACCACTTCACAATCCTAACGGGCGCAGTTCTGAAATGCTATTATAATTTAGGATACATTAATTAAGACATATACTATGTATGAAGTATACTATGTGTAAGTGCAAGTTATTCTAGAAATCTTCAGTGGGCACTAATTCAATTAAAAATATAAAAAGTTTAGAGTTTAGCCACCATCATCCACCATGGATGTAATTATTTTCGATAGTTTAAGTCTCCTCTTTGTTAAGTAAAATACAAGATTCTCTCATTATCATGAATGATAATAATTATTTTTTATAGTGGAAAAAGGAGTATCTTTTTGGATTACTTGGACTTTTCAAATGTGCTGTAAATGCCTCCCAAGAATTATTCGTTTCCTAAAAGAAGTTTTATGATACTGAGTTTTTCTTGTAAATTATGGGTAAAGCAGTAAAATTATATATTTTTTTAACTGTAAGTTTAATAGTTTCAGAAATAAAGGTATACTGTTTCAGTTTTGTGCATTTTTTATGTATTTCAAAATGATATACTAGTTAAAGCTATTGGGTAGACTCAATTTACTCTCTAAATAAGGGTTCTATTCATTGTTCCAATGTATGCAGCCCTAATAAATGCCTATATGAACAACATTGTCAGAGATTTGTGTTGTTAATACAATTTTGCTGTTTCCCCATTATGTTACTTTACAGATTTCTGTTTTGGAGAATATAAGATATTGTTCTTTCAGTAGGACCAGAAGAAAAATGCCTAAGAATGAAATGTATATAAAAGAATACTAATAAAATGTGAACTAAATATTAAATTTCTTTTATTACTACCTATATATGAAATAGAACATTTGTATTACTCAAATTTAATATTATTGTTTTACAAATATGTTGCCTATCATTTCAAACTCTTTTTTTCAAGTCTCACAATATTCATTTCTTTATGAAAGTCATTTATATCTTGATCCCATCTCTTCTCAAAGTATATTCCTGCAAATAACGAAAATAACATCATTTTTGTTTAAATTTAAGTATATAATATATTAACATAATTGTAATTCAACATAGCATGGGCTTAAGCCACTGTGCAATGTGCTCTAATGATTCCATCATTGAGGGAATTTCACAAAGAACAATAATATTGCTGTTTAATTTAATGTGGATATTGATTACACATCAGAATTGGTACATTGGTCACTTAATAGCATATATGTCAGAGCACTTCCAAATTAATAAAATATTAATAATGTACAGAGTATTTAACATTTTATGAAATAAAAAAATTAGGGTACCTTGCAAGAATTTGGCATTATTCCCTGTCATTATAGCCCATGGCAAGTAATACTTTAAGTACAACTGCCGATGCTTTGGTTTTAATCTACTTGCTCCCCAAATACCACCCCCTATGCACATTGGTAATGTAGTTTGAATACCTTCTACCCATTTAACTGCAACCTGAAAAAACCCATTGAATAACAGTTTAAGGTAAGTTTTTGGAATATGTAAATAAATGATTTCATAAATATCTTAATGTCTTAAAAATTACCTATAAATACAATCTTTACAATGCACAGGAAAGAAAACTGTTTGATAATTGTTTTTTTTGACAAATAAATGTTTTGTTAAAGAATGTAGTACAAAGTAAGAGGAGCATAGCCAGTGTGTGATCATCTCGGAGCCCCTTGAAGCTCAGCCTTCAGAAAAAATATTTTTAGTATGTACTTTTCAATGAGCTCTTTACCCACAACAAATACAGTGTAAAATAGACCTTTTTAAATTTACCTTTGGAAGAATTTCAAAATTATTAGCTTTTTTCTAGTTTCTTTAGTTATTCTAGCTAGAGAAATGTTCAAGGAGCTCGACAGAAAATAGGATGACAAACTCAGTCTTTACAATTTTCATACTTCACCCAGCATTGTAGTCTTCATGAATAGGGTGGCATGTACCAAATCGTGAACTTCTCTATAACGCTGCATGACATACGCTAATACGGGATCAGCTATAAACTGCACTGGTAATCTAGAATCTGCTGTAATATTGTTCTCTTTCATGAAATCTGCATACACCCGGCCCAGTGTATTCTCTGGTAATTGCGACAAATGTTGAAAACACACAGTTTCCGAATTTATTCGTGGCATATCTCTCAATATTTCGGCACCTTCAGTCGTTTCAAGCATTTTTTTACGCATGTATTTCGTAGATCTTTCACCAGTTACTTCTCCTAAACAAGCTATCATATCGCCTCGATGAGGATTTAACAACGCAACTGCAGCTGATCCTATCGATAACAACGTTTTTTGGAACCGATTAGTTGGAATGAAATTCCTTTGCATTTCTTCGTAAAAAGTAAAATGTTTTGGTGGAATATTACAATACATTCTTGTGACAATCATAATATTCTTAGGGAAACGCATTATTACAATTACAACAAACAAATATAAAAGTGGATCTACGGTAATTATAATTCAATTCAAATTAATAGTCACTTCATGTACTATACATAATAAAATTCAATAATGATCCATAACACAGATGGAAGTGGAACAAAACAATAGACTATTTAGAGGTCACAGAACAACTATACTTAGAGATGCTAAGTTTGGTCGTGTTCGTGGAGTCTTCAATATAGAGCGAATATACCATGTGACGTGACGTGATATGCAAGCACCTCATCGTTTTCATAGAGTGTGGTATTACGCATAGGTAATATAAATATTCAAAAGTCTTCCCTAAATCATATGTAGGAAAGGAAGGTGGAGATTGTGTTTTACGGATATTTGATTTAATTGAACTATTATTTGTTCACAATATAATTATGTCTAGCCTAATTTTTATCACTTCACAATCTCGAACATTGAATTCCAAGCTTAGAATTATTTATATTCATAAACTAATTACGTAAAGATATTATTATTAATTTCCAACGAAACTGTGTGCTAGACACTAGCTTTAAAAAACTTATTTCAGTATTTTGACTCAAACAACAAGTATCTTTCCGACCGGAGAAAAAATAATCCCAGATAAACCTGAACTCAATGACATTGAAACGTGTCGTACTCTCTAAATTTTAGAACTTTTGGTTGTTTCATTACCGTGATTACAGTTATTATCTAACCTGAGCATCTCCCTCTTGGCATATTTGTAAGTTTTGTAACATACGAGTCATAAGTTAGGATACTTTTCATACCGGCAAATGAACTCGTTATCGTGTAATTTCAAACCGAAAGCTTGTTAAGTACTCTGTGTTTGTAATACGTTCCTGGCGAAATGCGAAACAATCTACGGTATCTACGATAATAGAGCTTGATACGACCATAAAGTAACTTATATATAGGGTATATACGACGAATGTCCAGTATCGTAGCGTAGATGGTACACATTACGTATTAGAAATTATGTGGTTGAATACATAGATGTTGAATACTCTACATTTATACAGGATTTTGACTGAATTGCTATTCAGAAGCGGGTTTTTTATTGTAACCGATGGAAATAGTCGAAGAGCAAAATCCTTTACATATATCAATAAAACCTGAATTTACCAAACACACCAACAATACTAATTGTGCAGGAAGGCCTAAAAAAAGAAATGAAATCATATTTGGTCCACAACCAAAATCGATTGTTTCACAGCTATTAAAGGCAGAAAAGGCAACTCAGGAAAATAAACAGCTTGAAAAATATATCGAGGGACATCATTTTCCTATGTAAGTATTGTTTTTTTTTTTCTTAAAACTGACTAAAATAATTCTGGAAACAACTACCATTCAAGAATGTAAATAGAGATGCTGATGATGTAGCTATAACTATGAGATTGGCCTAATAGACTAAGCAGGTGATTAAAATGTTTTAGCTATTTTTTAAATATTATGATCTAAGGAAGAGATTGAGCAGTCATAGATATTAACAAATCTAGTTGATACAAATTAATTTATCATTCAATTTTTTTTTTAATTTGCTATTTACTATGTCTTTCAGGATTACAGATGAACCAGAAATAAAGAAAAGTGTCAAATCCCAGATCAAAATTTATCATTGTGAATACCCATCATGTACTTATACAACTAAATCATCATCAAACATGATAAAACATAAAAGAAGGCACACCTCTGAAAAGCCATACATGTGTGATCAGTGTACATTTAGGACTAACTTTATTAATTCCTTGACAGTTCACAAAAGAATACACTCAGGCGAACGGCCATTCATTTGTGAGCACTGTTGTTATAGGTGCAACAGTAGTTCTAATTTGAAGAAACACCTCATGCACAAACACTCAGGGATATCGTAATTTTTAATGTGTTTGCTGTCACTTGTTTAAAAGTTAAAAATACTATAGTACCTAATTAAACGAAAATAATAAATAACTTTTCAAAAACAATGTTTGAAAGGAAAATATCTTGTCTGTATTTATATTATATATTTGTATTGAAATACATTGTTCAAATTTCCTTGTAACATACCATGTGGTATAGATAATTAAAGTTTTGGTATGTAAAAGGAAAGGTATAACCTTATCAAGGTTATAGTTACATTCATTAACAAAATCACATTTAAGATGTACTATGAATATTGATTTATCAATTCTCTGCAAAATACATTATTATCTATTATTATAATGTTGGGTTATTGACTATTAATAGTCCTAAAATAAAATAGATCTGAAAAAACATTCTTGTTTAAACACTATATCGCTGAGAATGAAATAGATTGAAAGACAGTTAATATTTAAGAACTATGTTGATATTTGATTATTGTGAATTATTTAGATATGGTAATTAAAAAAGAAACTGTTCATGATCAAGAATTTTACATACCATATTGTATTTACCATATTTCAATTTGTATATATATACATATGAGTATAAGGAAAAATGAAACAAATATTTACCAAGGTTATTGTTGCATAAATGAGAATGACTTGTCAATATATATTTATATTATTAGTAGTAATATAACATTGAAGACAAAAATTGGAAGACATTTGTACAAACACTTGATCAGATATGATGCAATACATATTTTCTTCTGAACATTCTTGGTATAGAATGTGTTATTGGAGCTCCTAAGAGTAGTTATAGCAAAACTATTATTTTCATCCAAAGTATTTATAATCTGCTAAAAACCTAAACCTTAAAAAGTAGAAATATATTTTACACAGTAATAAAAGTATAGTTGATAAAAATAACACATCTAAAATGGCTTCTACTTATAACATGATAGTAAGTAATATTGTAGTGGCGAGGTTGCATAAGCAGTAATACTATTAGTCTGGTATCTGGATTTAGTATATATCAGTGACAATGTTCAGTAAAGTCCACGACAACAGACTCCCGCCAGCCGAAAAAGAAGTACCCAGTCGCCGAGCCGAGGACGACAGCAATACATAGCCACGTATTGTATGTCATGAACACCAACATTAACATATAGCTCACGAGTACTTGAACACCGTGAAGGAAGGTTTGCCAAGCATGCGCCGAACTTAACATAGTAGGTCTGTAATATAATAAGACTTTCATTACATTATAAATAAATAGCAACTAATATCAAAAAGATTTGAATTCTTAATTATATAATGACTAGACAGTATAAAACGAAGTCTGTCTGAACAGGCTTCTCTAAAAGTTATAATTTTCATATGTTTTTTCACAAATGATTTAGAAAACGCGTGATAAAAATGTTGCAATTATTTCGGATCCGGTTATTTGTGACCGTGTTTCCCGAAGGGAAACGAAGGCGCGTTACTAGTAATAAAAAAAAAGTGGTAATATATATTTACATATGTATGGGTGTGTGTCATATATCATAAGAATGATTTTATTGTTTTAACTGTTGAATGTTTCAGCATAGCACGTAGAAGATTCTACGAATTTCTATTGGAGATGATTTTAAATAATTTTTCCTTTATATGTATACACTACTCCTTTTATACTTCACTTGTACTTTTTCATTTGTTTTTGAATTTTATTAAATAGCTATATATATCAGCTCTTTGTGTTAATTTACGTAAAAAAATATTTTTTTATACTAATATTACAATTTTTCCTTAAATTTATTGGTTTCATAAATTTTATTGTTTTTTAAAACAAGTAAACTTTCAAAAATTGTTACTTTATTGAAAACAGGTAATAAAGACAAATGGAGGCTTTTTTGGATATTGTAGTTACAACAGCTTACAGTTATGGAAGATTTGACGACCCCGTAGCCCAGTTGGTAGCGACCCAGTTGCCCAGTTCCCAGACCAGTTGCCTGCCGAGCGAGGGCTCCCGGGTTCGATTCCCGGCCGGGGGCAGATATTTATGTGACAGATAAATGTTTGTTCTCGGGTCATGGGTGTATGTGATGTGATAATTGTGTATGTCCATGCCACCCGTAACACAGGGAATCCTAGTGCGGGGGTGTGAGTGTGTAAACGTTTATTTATTTATTTATTATTATTTATTCTGATTCAACACGCATTAATAACATTAGGACGGTCATTGTTATTTCTTTATGAATTCACTAGTTTTTCCTGCGGCTTTGAGTTTACCTAGAAATGTATTAAGCGTGGAAAGTGAAGTACATACAAACGGCCTCATTTATTAGCTCAAGGCCGCCGCTTTGCTGCGAGGAGAGTAATGCTTATTATTTGCAAGGTCACGGAATAGGTTAATATAAAATTTGTAGAGGAGACAACGTTATACACATGTTCGTGTTTATAGTTTGTTGGCTGAAGTCGCAATGGTCAGACCATTTAATTACAGAACTGAAATTTAATGAAGAGCAGACAAGTTTATTTATGTACAAATCAAAGTGTTTTATTTGCATCTTTTATATTGTATAGTGCAAACAATGGGACTATATTTTTATTAAGCTATAAATTCTTATTACAAATCATATCTTTGTATACCAGTTGATATATACCACCATACCAGTGGATGAATGGATTGTGTGAAGGATGATATGGCTAGAATGGAAGTTACTAGTGAGATGATGGCTGATAGAGAAGTATGGAAGAAAAATACATGCTGTGCCGACTCCAAATAAAATTGGAATAAGGGCAGGAGGTTGATGATGATCTTTGTATACCAGTTTGTAATTTATTTATGTGTGATAGATAACTGTTACATTACTAACTTTATAAAAAAGCTAAATCTTTTTTACAGTAATCATACATCAATCTGGGAAAAAAAGCAGCCTACTCTGGTTTATAAACTACTCTTTTGTAAAACAATGATATTTGATCCATTGTACTGGTTCTATGTGAAAGGAGGGCAAGCTCACAACTAAATTTTTGGCTATATTTGAATGCTCTCTATTTTCACAATTCTTGAGTTTTGTTAATATGGATATTTATTGAACTGTATCAAGATTTCTAGATTCTGTTTTCTTTCAAAATGTTGAATCCCAAAACCATTGAAATTATGAATTTAATATTCATGTAGTTTTAGGTTTTTATTATTGAGAAATTACGGAAGCAGAAAATACCTAATAATAAATATAATTTTTTTAGCTTTATGCTTAATATTTGTTATTGAGTCATGTTTTTCAGTTCATTAATTCTTATTTTTATGATTTAGAATTATAATTTACGCCCAGCCAAGCTGTCAGGAACGCGTATGATTCATATACAGAAACAAAAGTAAAAATTAAATACATACATATTCCTGTCAAGTACATGCGGGACCGGCCTGAAAATAAATTATATTTAGAGTAACAGGAAAACAGTCAAAATAATCAAAACTAGCTAAGGTAAATGAGGAAAAAATACAAGATGAAACTCATATTTGTTTGATCTATTTGTTCACAATTAGTGGTAAGTTTATGCATAGAAAATATAGAAATGTATTCAATTAACCTGGTACTAAAAGACCAATACAACTCTTGGAGTTTGTAAACAAGTTCAAAAATAAATTTCTAGTTGAGTCCAGTCAGAAAAATAATACTACACATGAAAGCAAAATTAGCAAAATATTAGTTTTGTCCCATACAAAAGGTCACCACCTAGCAAATCCTATTACAGTGCAACTTCTTTATTAATGAGTCCTGTCAATTGTTTCTCTTCATAGTCACTGGTTGTAATTTAATTACAAATAAGAGTTATATTAGTTTGTATGTTATACTTACTGAATAACTTGAGGTTCATCTGCAGCACAAATATTTGCAACACCCTTATCTGGTGGAGCCACTGCACAGTATTGCAAACCTGTATAAGTTTTCCATAGCAAATGTTTTCTGTAATATTTTAGCCTAAAAGCAAATATATAGATAGTAAGATATAAGAATCAATCATCAATAGTAAAATATAAGAAAATAATTAAAGTTATATCAGTATTATATCAATATGACATACCCTTCATATAATATGGCTACTATAAATATAGCTAAAAAAGATCCAATGAATTCACCCAAATCTGTTACATTCCACCATGAAAAAAGGATCTTTTCAACATAACCACCATGAAACTGTAACAATGAATGATAGATCCATTAAATATTATACATCCTGAATATATAAAAAATAGTGCTTCAAGCCTGGCCAAGCAATTAAAAACCTGTTGAACTTTTCAGAGCACAGCAGTTTTTTCATAGCAAGATAATTAGTTCTATTGTTTTCTGCAGTATTACAAGACTATATTTTTTACCAAATTTAAACTGCCGACTTACCGTCATACTCATAGAATCATGGCTGTTATGATCCATAAGGTGTTCATGAACCTTCATATCTGAGTCTTGACTGAAAACTTCACTTATATCTGGACCATTCTAAAATCCAATACAACATAAGCAAATATTAAGAAGTGTATTATTTTGGCTGTAATTTATCTGGCAACAATTAAACCAATGTTTGAGCAGTGGGTAAGCATTGAAAGTGGTTGCACTAGTGAGGAATATTTCATGACCCAATGAAGAAATTTAAAGACGAAGGACAACTATTGTAGATATCTGGTTATATCGAATTCATCAAAATTATAACACTGGCATAGTCAATATTGAACTTACATTCATAACATGCATTAAATGTGAATTGTTTGATGACATTTGGTGGACCACATTCATCATATGATCATGATTGTGATTATTGCCATGCCCCATGTGATTATGTCCTTCCATATTATACTGTATTGTACCTAAAATAATAATCAAAAATATAAGAATGTTATTGAAAACCAAGCTATTTAAAGAAACACTGTTCATGCCCTGTTTATTTTTTCAAGTAACTTATTGACAAAAACTGATATGAATAATTTATTTGTTTTGCACTTATTTAAAAAAAATATCTAGAATTTATTTCACCTATTCTGTCACTGAATGTGTGAAAAACACATATGATTTAAGTAATGCTCTTTACAACATGTTATCAATTACAAGCACTGCACTATTAACAATAACAGTAATGCATGTCCTCTATGTAAGTACCTACTTGTTTTTAAAATTGAACCACTTAATATTGTGTTTCAGTTGGATGTTTATTAAACACTGTGAGTAATAACAAAATTAAAGTGCTGGTAATTCACATTGCTTTATCAAGTTGAGGCCATCCTGTACTATTTACTGATAATTACTGTATTTAGATAGGTATTTTGTACCTACTCAGTTTAAATTTACAGGTATTTAAACTGACAGATATCTACAGACCTTTATTCTCAAATAATAGACTAGTAAAATACGTTACCTTGTAACTTGAAAGTTTGTTTTACTATCACACAGTGCACGAGTATAAAATCTAAATTCGATCTTCAGAAGTTGAACTAAATTTACGCGTAGATACTTTCACTTTTAATAAACGGAACTTATATTTTAGATTGTACTTTCAATATTTCTTGTTACAGTTTTCTACTGTCGTTTACATAATTTGTATGACTTAATACGGTATTATGGACATTTGACATTCCGAAGAGTACAAAAATCCTACTTTTGTTGAACTTGTCACTTATTAAAATTGCATAATAATAAAAGAACCGTCGTATATAAGTCCACGGTGTATAAGCACAGACTAATGTTGAGTAGGATATACAAGAAAAATAAAAATATAAAATAAGAATATATGTAGTTCTGACAAAACAAAGAATGTAAAAGGTAAAAGCGATTCAAAATGTTGTCATTAAAGGTAAATCCTATTCATCAGATCAGATCAGCGGACTCAGAATTTTGCGAGACCTGATCCAGTTTTCAGAATCCATCTAGTTTGCCACTGAAATCTATGTAGTTATACTTCCTTTGCATGAAATATCACGTAGAAGTCTCGAAATCCGGACTCAATGAATGACGTATAAGTGAATTATACAAAATGTACTCTGTGAAGTGAACAGATCACTCATAGTTGGTGATTAAGTACGCGTCTCATGTCAAGGTGAAATCGAGTTTAATCGACTGAATGGATTAGGTATTTTATGGACCAAGTATTCATGCTAAGACTATATAACCCTAGTCTTAAATGTATCTAATCTAACTCATGTCAAAATAATCGATTTATTTTGTTTTCGTTTTTTATACTCCAAGTTTGGAAACACTACCTTGCTTAACTTTTATAACTTTTATATCATCTTACTTACGGGTAAGCCGTTCGTTTTATTTTTAAAAAGACATTCTGTACTATCGGTTAGAAACAAAAAAGTGTAGCTTGACAGTTTAGATTTTTTGAAAAAGGTAACAAGCTGAAGAAAATGATAAAAAAGTGTGTGTATATTTATTCCATTATTTTATCTCAATTATATGAAAATATATCGATAATTAATAATTACTTGTATGCCATTAGTATTTACCAATAGTGGTATGAAGGTCCGCACCGAGAAACAATTTTTTTTCCCAATAAATATTCCAACCACCACTTTCATCATCAAAATAAAAAAAAATAATGCGCAATCTATTCAACAGCTAAGGAATTATTTAATTATGAATTAATGATTCTTGGTAAAATTAAGTGTGACTGTTGTAAATATTAGTATAAGTAAGTATTGTTATTCGATTATGAAAATAAAATTTTGTAACAAACAATTGATTATTAGTAATACTAACAAGTAAAAAATTACTAATGGTCATAATGGAGATAATTCGAGACACCTTTATAATCGAATGATTCTGACAGTATATTTCATAATCGCCTACCGCTAATTTTAACATAACCAGTGCTGCTAATCTCGGGGAAAATCCCCAATTTGCGGGGAATTGAGGGTTAACGCAGGGAGAGCACGGGGAATGACATAAATCGGGGAATTTCTGGGAATCCAGACCAATTATTTCGTTAGGATAAATCAGGTATTTATGTCAGGTAATACTAACAACTAAATAATCACGTTCGGACTTGGCAAATACAGCTCGACACTACTAGCATCATTTTGAATAACAACACCATTCAAATGCTTGCTCAACTGTCATTTGAACACGATTTTGTGTTTTCTACACCATCATTAACAATTTTTTTATGATTTTCGATTTTTTAAATTGGTGTGTACTGGTGGTTGAAATAGTCAATAGAATTATTAAAAAGTGATTAAAAAGTGCAGTTATTGTTAAACAAGTAATATAAAATAAATTAAAGTCAATTCCTACAGAGGATAACAAAGAATAATTTTATTTCAATTACTTTTTATCAAATTATTACATTGCAACTTATTTTGTATAAAACTGTGTTTTTATTACAAAAACATCATATTAGGGAATTTGTGGGAAGTGAATTAAAAGAAGCGGGGAATTTTGGGGAATTGCACTGAAGTGACGCAGGGAATTGAGAATTTTTTATTGGCAGCACTGAACATAACCTCATGATCGTTAACCTTAACCGCAACAATAAATTTATTTTGCGGAAATAGTATTTGATTGAATGATTCGCTTAAAAACTAAAACGTGAAAGTATGTAGAATTTGTTATTTATTGTTCTGAATTGATTATTTTACTTTTTCATTGTAATCGTTATGTTACCAAAAGATTAGCCTTTCTTTAAATGAGACCAATTCATTTTTTTGTTAGAATATATAAATGAATAATATAATTGCATTGCCTTGTGTTAAGTAAGATCAAGATAAGATCAAAATAAAATAATTAAAAATATAACGGAAAGAAGTGCACTTTCAAATGCCTAGTAAAATGACATCAAATAGGAAACCATTAAAATCTAAACATATAAAAAAAGATCTATTTAGAGAAATGAACTTTCTAAAAAATATTTTGTCCGTTATGTCCCTACCCTTGCAGAGGAAAGGTAAGTATTGATTTTAAAATTTATGTGGTACATATTGTAGTTGTTTGATGCAGAAAATGGTTTCAACTAAACTCTGTCTCTACCATGACAACCACTATAAATGGTTATTTTTGTAAAAAGGATTTCTTTATTGTAATAATAAATAATATTTTTACATGCTTAATAATATCATTCTGATTGTTTGGTTTCTTTTTGATAAATATTTTTCTATTTTTTACAACATATTTTTGATTTTATCATTTGGGTTTTGATTTACAGTTTTTTAGCTTAATATTTTACCTTAAACAGTAACTTTACTAATATGTTGAACAAAATTCGTCCATTTTCAGCTTAGTCAATTAAGTAGAAACACACTGACTTACATTTATTTGATATTTGAGATTAAAGAAGTTAAGTATTTCAGGTGATGAAAATGATGATTTTGAAATGACAGCAAATTTTAAGCAGAATGAAGAAAAAGAGTTACCTAAACGAGCCCAAAGCATTGCAGAACTTGAGAATAAATTGCAAAAAATCAAATCTCAAGCAAGCTTCAATTTAAAAAATAAACTAGCAAAGAAGAGTTTGAGTAGTAAATTGAATAAAAAAATAAAGAAAAGAGATAGAGTCAATACAAATAAAAGTAGAGTTAAAGGTGAACTTAATGCGGGAGCAGATGGAGATGAAAAATCAAAAGTGTTGAAACAGAATGTTTCTTTGGCAAAACCTATTTATAACACTGAAGGCAAACTAGTGTTTTCCAAGTTTGATTTTGCTAAAGTTGGCAAGCCAGGTCTGTATACATTTACTCATCTTAACTGAAAACAATTAAATATTTTAAATAATTAATGCAATTGGTAGATTTTCTACCTGATGATTCTTCTGCCAGCCAACATTGGGTTATGGTTAAAGGAATTGGCAGGTGATATACACTTGCATAGTATATGTGAAAAAAGTTTACATACATATTGCATTGTAGTAACAAAAGTTAAATCAAATAAAAGTAAAGAATATAGTTAGCAATGTCATTTATCAGAAATATCCATAAAGAAACTTGGCATTCTATAATATAAATATCTATCAAGTAACCATGAAAAATCATAATATTATTTGATTTTGTATTAGTGGCTCTTCTACAAAATTTGGTATTATAATTTAATAAGGATTTGTTCTTAAAGGTCTGATGTGACTAGGGAACAATGGTGTTTTTGTAGTTTGTTTTAGTATAAAATGTGTTTTTTTTAATTTCATATTTAAGCAACATATATAAAAAGAATATATCAATCCATTAATCCATAGTTTTTGATCAGAATAACAATTTAAAACAAAAAAAAACACTAAATTTATGAACTTTAAAATCAACATACCTATATAGGTGATGATGATCTCTTAGACCGATTTTGGTCATGGCGACCACTTCGACTCTTAGTCAAGGGGGCGCTGATGTGCCCGGAGATGGCTTACGTAGCCGATTTTAGCAGAGAACTCTCGTGTGCAGTGTGGACACGTGAGTTTGCCGCTAATATAATTGTAATTAATAGCAGCGGGTAGTCGGGCCTTTAACTTATCGCGTTTGGCGTGGAGCTCTGCTCTACGCTGTTCCTCGGACTCGCATATTTGTCTCTTTACTATCCCGCGCCGTTCGGGGCGCTGTGCTGCCAGACCCTCCGATTTAGAAGGCTCAATGTTTCATCTTTTCATATGACGCTTCTGAACATCTTTGTATCTGAGGACTTGTCCGTCATGCTTTCGCTTGCCCTCCTCTAGTTCAGAATAAAAGATGCGTTTCACCACTCTCTCCTCCACCATGCGTGATACGTGATCGCACCAACGAAGCTGCCGATACATTAAATAGGCCTCAAAGTCACCATTGTTGGCTCGTCTCAGAACTTCGGCATTCCGCACGCGGTCGGACCATCGGATGTTCATAATGGCACGACGGGGTTTTAGATAGAAACGATCCAGAGTTCGTATGTGGTGGCGATATACACACCATGTCTTAGAAAAGTAGAGAAGATTTCGCAATACAATCGCTATATATACAGACATCTTAGTGGCCAGCTTCAAGTCGTGCGGGCAGAACTTGGAACGCAGCTTCCCAAATGCTGCAGCTGCAGCACTGATCCTGCTGTTGATCTCAGCATCAAGTTTACACAGATGTTATAGTGGCCCCCAGGTATCGAAAATTATCAACCTGTTTCAGCGCATCCTCGTCAACCTTATTGTACAGTGTCTCGCGATCATGTTTGTCTAAAGTATCACCTCCGTCTTTCTGACACTGATCTTCAGGCCGAATTTGCAGCAAGTTAGGTTGAAGGCGGACATCAGCTGTTGCAGGCCGTCTGGGGATTCTGTTAAAAAGCAGATCATCGGTATACATGATCTCTGAAATCATTGCATAAGAGACTTTAGTGTGCCTTAAATCTGGCCAAGTTGAAAAGATTGCCATCTGTGCGGAAGCGGATGCGGACTCCCTCGAAAACTGTTAAAAGAACCTCTTTGACTACTACTGAAAAGTATAAAGCGGACAGTGTGGATGGTAAAACACAACCTTGTTTTACTGCACAGTATCAGGCCAGTACCAACCGCCCGCTTATTTTGCTGCTGTCTGATGACAGTAACTACGTCATCACGTGACAGCGGCTCATTCAGCTCAATGGCGAGGGGGAGTTGAGGTATTAAACTCATCGAGTGTAGATCAGCTGTTCGGTCAACATTGAGCAAAGTACTAAAATGTTCCATCCTCCTTGAATATCAAGAAGTGCATACCGTCCAAAGACCTGAGGGCACTTTAGCTCGGCGGGGTGTACCAATTGGCTTATGTACCTCATTATAAAACGACCTCATTATAAAAAGCTGGTTTGTGTCAGCGAGCTACTGCATTTGACAAGCTTTGTCCTGCCACCAATTGTCTTTTAAATGTCGAGACAGCTTACGAAGTTCAAGGTCACTCTCTTTGACCACCGGAACACTTCCACTTTGTCTGCAATACTATCGCAGTAGGTCTTGGTGTTTGTCCAACGCCGCCTTAAGAGTCCTGTCATTATCATCAGTCTTTCATACCCAGGGTAGTTGAAGCGGCTTCCGTGAGATGATATGACAATGATCCCCAAGCAACGTTGACTTCATCTTCCTCAGTTAGCAACAGCTTTTCAGTTAAAGCTTCAGCGTATTACTCCTGAACCTCACGATCTTTCAACCTATCCACGTTTATAAACGCAGGCTTTTCACTGTGGATCTGCGTGGTCGATGGAGGCAGAGTCTCAACTTCGTGACAATAAGCTGATGATCAGTCCAGCAGTGTGCACCATGGATAACACGGAAGACTTGGACTTGGCTGATGTCCCTTTGACGTGTGATAGCATAGTTGATAACCAGTGTTTCGATCTTGGGTGCATCCACGTCTTGTGCAAGTCTGAACGTAGTGTTCGATATCGCAAGATCGTATTTAGCACAAAAACTCAGTAACAACTGACCATTGCTGTTCATGTTGCAGACTCCGTACCTTCCCAGAACTCCATGCCAAACCTCATAGTCCCGACCGACTCTAGCTTTGAAATCGCCTAGAAACAAAATGTGCTCTATGGCGTTTTTGCTATCAAGCATCCACCTTGCCTTGTTGCATCGCCGAGTCCGCCAGGCCCTTACGCAATATCTGCATTGGGTTGCCATCTTCTCCGAAACAGACTTTATGTGTGTTGAAGCAGGAGGGGTCTGCTTATATCAGACCTAGGAAAGAAAGGAAATAGGAATGGGAGGAGAGCAATGTGGTGGGTATGAGAGAGGTAGGTCTAGGTCAGGGAGTAACCACCTCAACTTCTGGGCCGAAAATTGGGATGTGTTACACGGGTCTGCGACCCCGGCCCCTGATCTACTACTGTCTTTTTCTCTACCTCCGAGCCAGTAGTATCTCACTTCCTTTTATAGTTATGTATAGTAAAGTGTAAGAGTGATTTAAACTAAAATAATTATTGAAAACAACAATGGTGATTAAAAAAACGAAAGTTTAAGCAAAAACGAAGTACCGTTATTGTTTAATTATATTCTAGTTATATTATAACAATATTGATATAGAGTCCATTAGTTTTTTTTTTTTTTTTGCGCCCAGACAATTGGAAATAGGGCTACCCTCCGGGAAGCGGGGGAGGGGGGTGGTGAATGCTCATAGCATACCAGCGCAGCCGGCTGCGCTGGTTATGTGGGACTCCCGAGAAACCTAGGGGCCTACCCACTAAACACCACCCGAGGCTGGCTTTGGCCTGGAGGCCTTAAAGCCGACATCTGATGCGACCCCCTTTAGGGAAAGGGGGCGCTAAGTCCATTAGTGTTCCCGAGTATCCTTTATGATTTAAACAACATTTATTTAGTTGCATTATCTATTTCAAATAACTAGCAACCTAGGGATTTGAATGTTGGTCTCCTTCACATGGTATGTAATCTGCACCCACTTTTGATTACTGATTGTGAGTTATGAATACCCTAGCGTAGCCATATTTATGTATTGTAATCATTGTCAAACTAACCCCTTATTTAGATAATTTTGACATTTTTAAAAAATAAATTTTCAGACAAGAAGCCTAAGGAAAAGAAAGATCCAAAAAAAATACTCGAAAATATTAAACAACAAGAACACAAGTTCCAACAGCTTACAGAAACCGGAAATGTGGATAAAGTGAAAGAAATGAAAGAAAAAATCCTTTGGAAAAATACCTTGCAAAAAGCTGAGGGTCAAAAAATTAAAGATGATCCTCTACTCCTAAAAAAATCAATTAAACGACAAGTAAGCTTTCTCTTCTTTTAACAAATCTGTATACACTGTTCATTAGGCTGTTTTCTTAACAATTTGTTTTAACAATTTTTTTAATAATATACATTGTTGTTGTCGAGCATTATTTTATGTAAAAAAAAGGGCCCAAAATTATAAAGGCGTTAATGTTGGTAGATGGTTACTGCTGCCCATGCAAATCTGGAAAATCAGAGCTGTCCAAATAGGATGTGGTGAACCTGCTTGTTGACAGGATCTCCAATATTGAATAATCAATAATTGTTAAATAATATATTTTAGGAGTGTTAATTAGGTAGTACCCAAGCAGGTTAAACATCTTACAATTGAGCACAAAAACAGTCGGAATAAAGTAGAGCGGCAGTATAAAACCCAGCAACCATCAAAAGAAGGGATCAGTAGTCATAGCCTTGTTTATTGCTCAGCTCAGTGTACCAAGAACTTCACCTATTCTTCCAATGTGTATAGTATTTAAAACGAAATTATCAAATTAAAACTGTAATGTGGGTCTAGATACATTATTGATAGTTCAACTTGTTCTTGCACATATTGCTAAATCAAGGAAATTATTTCTAGAATTATAAAATTAGAATAAAAAAACATTTTAGGAGCAAAAGAAAAAGGTTAGCCAGAAAAAATGGGATACCAGAATTAAGAACGTTGAGCAGAAGAAAGATGACAGACAAAAGAAGAGGAAGGAGAACATTATGAAAAAGAAGAAAGAGAAGAAGACGAAAGTTATTAAAGCCGCAGCTAAGAGAGGAAGAGTGGTTATATAGATGTAATTTTATTAAGAATTAAAAAATAAACATTTAAAAAATTGCGTAAATATTTTTTTTCTTATAAAGTTAATTTGTGTCTGTTTCTGCACTAATTTTGCGGTACAGATGTCACGGTAGGTTTACGTTATATTATGCAAAATTTAAGAGATCTAATTTCTGAGTGACCTGATATACTTTTGTAGACTATTGTTCAAGTTTAGGTTAACGAGTGGATAGGTCGTTCGAATATAATCATAAATCATAGGTTTGTTCGAATGGTTCGTTAGTTACGTAACGTTAGGTTAGGTTCTTTTTTATTATTATATATATGTAATGTTATGTTAGGTTTGGTCATCTAAAAGTTGGTAGGTAGTATTATAGACAAGTTACCGTTAAACCGAAAAGATTTTTATTTCAATACTAGCAAAATATTGTTTCGCGTCGGAAAAGCTACGTGTTACGTTAAGAAATACTACCTATATTATTTTAAATTCATACTAGCTGGCCCGGCAAACGTTGTTTTGCCATATAAATTATTTATACATATCGCTAATTATAATAATTTTCCTAAAAAACAATATCAATCCCTTAACGCAATAGACTACAATATTTTTTGTTATCCCATGTTTAGCTAACACAAACAAACTGGAGGGTTTGCTCACTCGAGAGCATGCCACGTATAATTGTCCGTGTGAAAAACATGGTGTGATATGAATTAATGATAAATTTATTTGAAAATAACATTGAAATAGTAAAATGATAATTGTAAATGTCACTATTACGATTGATGCACAAACAATAATAATAATGGCCGAAAACTGTAGGTAATGAGAAAAGAGATCTAACCCCTACTCCGTGCTGTTTACCGGGTCAGAAGTGACACCGGTAGACGCCTGGCGGGGATAACTGATCAACTGATAATTAAGCAGTTATCGACCTGGGTTGAAAATTATTGAATCAATAATATCGCTATTAATAGAGGTTGCTGGTAGAAACGTGAAAATTTAGGGTTGTATGTATTTTTAATGCCATATCATAAAAAAATAAAAATAACATTAGCCCAAAAAATAAAAATTGGGGTGGACCACCCTTATCACTTAGGGGTATAAAAAATAGATAACAACCTATTCTCACACCTACTGAATATATATATAAAATTTCATTAAAATCGGTCAAGTCGTTTCGGAGGAGTATGGCAACTAAGACTGTGACACGAGAATTTTATATATATGAGATATAACTTTTTTATATGTGGTCGGATTGAGATGAAACGAACTTTAAATATTAAGTGATGCTTACTGAAATATATTATTAAAAACCAGAATGAAATCGGTTAAGCTGTTTCTGAGATTAGCGCGCACAAACGAAAATTTTAGTAACTATTGTCTTGGGTTCTATTGCTTTAACAAAGGCCCCCCCTAATATTAGTTTTTCTCATATATCGTTCGTGTACAGAAAGCGATCAGTTAGAATTTTATTATATTCGAATATGTAATACAGTTGTGGCAATTGTCTTAAGCCAACTGATGAAATGTTTGTACCACAAAATAATAGTAATAAGTAAATATATTTATATATTAATTCAGTTTAGTATGGAATTATTAACCATTATAAATGGGAAATAAAAATGCTCTTATAACGGAAAGTAACTTGTTTAATCATGACAGTTTTGATTAGACCAGGTGTCTATTTTAAAACTTGGACAGCTAGCCGTACAAAATAAATCAGAATGTAATGCAAGTCAGTAAAGGTAACAGATGTTAACAGTAGTACGCTGACAAAAGTCGTGTGGTCCAAAATACTTCTCCTCAAAGAATCACTGAATTGGGCGCTTATGGTTACACCACTGCAATGGAAATGTGTACATGTTATATTAGAACACTATGCTGTAAAATATTAGCTGAAATTGCACTGTTTTACAGTCTAACATGCTACTGTTATAGAGATTATCTATAGCCTATTTATTAACAACTAAATTCATATGAACACATTTTTTTCTTATTCCTAGGTGCATTTAAAATAAATACACTACTACCTCTACCGATAATTAAAAAATATGTGTTACCTTTCTTTTCATGAATATTTTATATAAAATTTCATCAAATTGTCTAATTGTATTTAATTGAATTTTAAAAATTATACATTAATCTGATTTGTACTAGGTGCTGGGTTAGCAGATGCTGGGTTAATACTTCCTACATTATAAAATTGTGCATTTTTATTTTAACATAACAATATAATGCTGTTTTCTTTTCAAATCAATTGAAACTGCAATTAATTATTTCATATACAGTAACTAATTTAATTGTATTATATTTTCACTGAATAAAACAAAAATAAAGTAATTTATAACTTTATATATCATATGAAAAAGATAAATTTTCATATAATTAAAAATATATCTTTTATTACCCTAAGTAACCACTATTAATACGCTGACAAAGCTGCTTGCCTTTGAAAACTCCCCTTAATTAGGCATCTGCACAGAAAGAGTTGAATCTTTTTTAGACTTATCAAAAAAGACGAATTGGTGGGATTGTGTGTAGCTAAAAATAAATTTGCTGTCCTTTTTGCATCGTTATTTCCGTGGAAACCTTTAAGACGTTCTATCGAGAAATATCTATTCGAGAACATCGGCGTTTCTAGAATAATAATATAGTGATGCATAAAAATTATAGATATCTACCTACTTATTTAGAAAAAGTATCCATTATCTACACCATCAGGTACACAACATACAACAGAAAATTTTTAATTAACATACAACTTCATACGCACAAGTTTTTGATTTACTTTCTAGCCGGAGCACACTGATTGTAAAAATTTACAAATTTTTAAAAATTAACTGTACAAATTGATCATAAGCGAATAGCGAAATAGTTCCTAATACCACAATTCTGCAATGCACCATTAAAATTCAAAAATTAAAAAAAAAATGAACAAATATTGCCTGCAACATGTTGCAATGAGCATGTTGATACCAAAAAAGATTTTTTGACTATTTAAATATTCAAGTTAGAATTGATGAAGATATTTTGCCAACAAATAAAGCCAATATCTATACACAGATATAAAGTAGAATAGATGCAGCCTGTTCACTAAATAGTATAAAAACAACAAAAACCAAGTCTTCTTTTGTGCACACGCGATGGCATTGTGCAGCGCTTTCAGTTAAGTGCACAAAGTAAACAGAATCGTTGATGAGTTTTTCCAGTTTATGATACCATGATTTGGCATTTTATGTTTCTGACTTCCAGAGTCTACCAGCACAAGTAATCTAGTGGCAAGTAGGTGCGAGGCATAAACTTCGGGTACGCTAGGACGGACCTCTTGTCGTATCTATCCTACTCCATATCTGTAATTTTATACACTGCACAGTTATAAATATTTACTGTTTTGTCAAATATTAATTGTTAAATATGTGTCTGTGAAATATAGCACACTTATTTAAAGTAATTTGTTGTAGGTACCTAAATAACAAAAATATAAATACACATCTCAAACATACACGGCTATATCAAAATTAAAACTATACCATTCAAGACAATTTCGACATACCAATAGAAACTAAAATTTCTATTAGCGAATATTATTTGACCAAATACTATTATTGTCTTGGCTTTAATTGACCATATGGAAAATGGTGTCCTCATTTAACTTATCATTTCAATCAATTTTCCGGCAGAACATATTGCACACACTGTTAAAGGAGGCTGTCATACATAAAGGCCAAGTTTTGTAAGGTGCGGTCTATATGTATTGGCAGGAATAAAAACAATAGCAGTTTGAACTCTATATCTATATTCTATTTACTAGAAATAGAGAGGCGTGGCCATAAAATCAAAGCTAGCCAGTTGAATGTGATAACCTCCTCTAGGATGATAGGCGATACCATATATTCTGTGCTTATACATGTTAAGTTTCCATTATTATGAAGCATAGTACATAGGGTCTCAGGATATACCTTTGTGTTGAAAACTGTATAACAGAAAGAGGGCCATTAACCCACAATATTTAACTTAATTATATTAATTAGGTGCTAAATATTTATTCTCATTAAACCTAGAGGTCATAAAAATAAACGAGTTTCTGTAATAAAACAATTGTAAATAGCAACAAATTAAATTAAACATGAAATATATGAACATAAGCCTCAAATTACAAGTATTTTTCAAACAAGTTCAATAAATAAAATAGAAATCATATTAGATTATATGATCATGCACAATAATTTTTGTACCTTGTAGTACAAAATAAGGCTCTATAATCTTAACCTAGCCTCATAAACATTTCTATATTGCAATATTGTATAACATTAGTATCTATAATAAACATAGAGGTCCTCCTACATCTATTGTTAGGAAAAAATTATATTGATACAGTCATAATAATCATGTATAAATTATTTGGATTTGAAATAAAAAAAAGATGGTTTTTATTGTATGATGTAACAGGACCCTATGGAGTAATCCTATGGATATCAGTGAATATTCAGTGTATAACACTTTAAGAATAAATATTTTGTGTTTATAATTCAACAAAAGTTAAATAAATATAACATGCTCCAGGCTAAGCCAATGGTCATTGCACTTTTCAAAGGTTGCTTAATTCTAATGTCATGAAACTGTAAGTCCCATTATATAAATGTTGTCCTTAGGAAATATTAAAAATACAGAGCTAATATGTGTATGCTCTTATATTTATAGATTTGTCTTTGGAGTATAATGTACAGGAGTGCACTGGAAAATAGAATGTGACTCAAGTACAGCCTCCACCGACCACTTACAAGTGTACAAAACTTAGGTACTCTAAAATACATCCTAAAAATTATAAAAAAAATATAGCTCTTACAATTTTCCCAAAATACAAAAATAAAAAATGTTTAATGTAATACTGCACACTAATATTATTATTCTAAATCAGTCAAGGCATATTGTTACATTCAAATAATAAATAATGTTTGTTGTTTTTCCAATTCATTTTATGGTGCGGCCTGATTTTAATATTATAAAGCTGATGTTGATGTAATATTAAATGCATACTGCAAGTAATGTAATTAAAAACAATAACAGTAAGAGCATATTCTTGTACCGTTCATGATTATAAAATGACCATAAAAATACAGAGGTTCTCAAATAACGGGTTATTATACAAGTATGCTCCAACCATTAACTGCTTACTGTAGTAACTTACTCCCTACTGCTTAAATTTAAATGGTAATAATAAAGCAAGTCGTGAGGCGGGATATTTGCATCAGTCTTGTGAAATTCTCAATTGTGAAACTTATTACTGTCATTGATTTAACTATTTGGTAATCTGTAAAAAAATGAATATAATAAAAGCTTAATTACTGTTTCTTTAATTCATTAGTTCATCTCAGACTTCAAAGATGATAATGTTGCCTCCAACACTCTGCCTGTAGCATAGCCAGGTATGTTTAAATAGGCAGGTTTGTCATGCTCACACAGGCCTGGTTGTGTGCAACATCTGTTCATACCTGCCCCACTCACGCTTGCCGATCCACCCTGACTACTCCCTGCATCAGAGGTTACTCCTTGACAGATCAGTTTGTGATTGGTAAACTGCTCCAAGGAGCGAAGTTGTTCACCACAATTATCACACTTTAATTCTCTAGCATGTACTTTTTTGTGGCTATTCAGGGATCTGGAATTATCAAATACCTTGGTGCACATGTCACAGTATTTTAACACCTTCTCACCTGTGCATACAACCTTGTGGTTGTTAAGTCTATCTAGTGACATATATCGTTTGTTGTTACACAGGTCGCATTTAAATTGCTTTTGGGGTACTCTTCCTGTGTGAACTTGCATATGTTTACGTAAGTTACTCTTATCTTTTATGTATTTTGAACAGACTGAACACTTGTTTACATCTTTACGAGTGTGGCTTGAGTCTAAATGTCTTCGTAAATGTGATTTTTTATGGAAAGGCTCCAAGCAAATTTGACATCTGAAGGGTTTCTGAGCTGGGTGCACACCTGTTAAGTGGGTGTTAAACTCTAGAATAGTTGGATAGCTTTTTCGACAGTGAGGGCAGTGAAAGAGCTTGCGACATATGGCTATACTGGAGTCGCAAAAGGGATCTGAACAATCGTCGCAGAACGAATCCAGACCAGCAGGAGGGGTCGCCGTTTGAAAATGCTCAAGTTCAGCGTGTAAAGGATCATGGTCGGGAGTACCCGCCCCACTGGGTTCCTGTTTTACTTTTGTTTGATCACTGTTTTCTGAGAAATCATCTTGTGATGGGGCACTACGCGATGTGCTAGCAAGCATCCACCAAGGATTGTAATGCCATGCTCCTAATCCCGTCTGCACTCCCTGTCCACTTTTTATGTCACTTGGTTTTGTTTGAGTTTCGGCATTGGAAAAACCAGGAAAACTGGGTAATTCCTGGTGCTTAGATCTAGATGATTCAAATATGCTGTGTTGGGATATGAGATTTTCATAATCACTAGAGTCCAACTTCCTTTCATTACGATCATTTGGATCCCTTTTAGACATAGCTTTTATGTATCTGGAAGTAATGGGGTTGTTGATGAGTACCTTTTAACATTATACCACAATAATTATGGAATTTAATGAAGGTTTTATTCTAAAACAAACAGAAAACAATAAAATATCTTGTTTTCGACTAATTAAAGTTAAAGGAATTTTATGTCATGAAGTAAACAAACAACGTAAAAGCGCGCAGTGGCGCGACACAAGTGAACTATTAGATTTATGTATTAATTAGGTTGCAATTTATAAATTGTTGAGTGTAAAATTTACAAATCTTAATAGCGTTTTAAATAGCACTTCTACATACTTAAAACTATATTTTTTCTTTCACAATATTTCCACAAATTTCAAAGCAGATCAGCCATTTTGTTTGGTTTTAAGCAGTGGTTTCGAACGTCATAATGCGAAATCGGTATATTTGTAGGCAAAATCGGTATATAACAAAAACATACAATATTTTATCAGATTCGTTTATTATTTGGATTATTTTTCTATGGA
The DNA here is from genome assembly GCA_003671415.1 of Megathymus violae. Lineage (NCBI taxonomy): Eukaryota > Metazoa > Arthropoda > Insecta > Lepidoptera > Hesperiidae > Megathymus > Megathymus violae. The sequence goes on along the minus strand of PDGT01000023.1, from coordinate 787,864 downwards.
ATATCATTGCTTTTAAATAAGTTTACAATTTGTTCAAATAAGGATACTGCATTTTCTATTGGAATAAGAGTTAAAAAAATATATTTGATGCGATGCTATTTCGCATATCTCACGACTAAACACGAGTTTTAGTTGTATTAAGATCAGTGGATTCGTCAATAATAACCGAAAACTTCGTTTGCCGTAAATATTCAGATAAAATATCGCAACTTTCTTTACCTAAAATATGCCCAATTATAGTAAGAGTTTTCATCGAAAAACATTTTATTTCTTTTGCTATTTTTGATTTAGGACAATCGGGTTGTATCAGTTTCGGTAGGTGCTCCATAATAGTGACTGATAGATTGCCTTCAGTATCAGCAACAAACAAGGCTAATCTTATTTCACCTGAAAATAAATAATTAAAATTAGGGAACTAACTATGTCCAGTAGTGGAATGCAATAGGCTGATGATGATGCTATCTAGTTTACACCTATAAATAGAAAATAAAATAATATAACAATGTAAGTAGTGTTTAAAATAATATAACATGTACTTACTAAAAAATAAATGTATATTTTTCGATTTTCGGCTTGTTTAAGTAATGCATCAGATTAGAGTTGTGATTTTATATTCAGTGATTATACCGAGTGTGTTTGTGAAAACTATGTTTTTTAGAGTGTCTTTATGTTAATATCCTTGGAACAATTCTTACAATAGGCATAGTACGCCTTTATGACTACTTTGCAGCCAGCCTAAAAAAAATTCTGCCCATTCTTTTGGATTAACTACTATTGAACTACGGGGAATGTCCCCGTAACGCAAAACATAAATGAAAAGGGTTGCCAACTTAGAAGTGTAAATTCGGTAGAAAATTCTATGTATCCTCTGAAATTTATATTATCCTCTGAAATCGTAGAAAAATCGTTACATTTCGATATTTCGGTAAGACAGAACCATAAACATTATATACTAACCATGCACTGTTGACATGAATGTCGACTATTCCATCACAGGTTTTTGCTATATTTAATTCGTTCTCTTAATTAATTATTACATGTTAAATTAATAACACCATGCTAATCCTAGTAATTTCTCTTTACTTCGCTTCTTCTAAACTTAACCTTATTTGACAGAATAAAAGAAAACGTGATTAAACGGTACTAAAGAAAATAATAATAATGCTTATTGGTTTTAATTAATTCTTTGATGTAAATCGATATTACTTATTGCTCTCAGAAAGGAAATAACCAACAAATTTTGGAGGTATAGATTCTTCATTAACATGTCAGTGATTTCGTAGAACTAAATAGTTGCCCGTAAAATGTCTATTGTAAAGTTTGTGAAGAACTCTTCCTATGTGGTAGGTACATTTGAATCCATATAAAATATAACAAAATATAGCATTCATGTATATTCATGTCGATAATGCATGGACGTGAATTTGACATCACTAAAAGTCACGCACATCAGTGTATTTTTCACACACATGCACATTTACTTTTGGTGACGCGATTTTGAGATGAGTGTTCCTCTATTACGTATATTAACTCTATGTTTTTTCCACGTCCTACATCATCAAATATCCGTAACTGAAATTATCCGAAACAGTCGGATAATCCGAAATCATTTTATATCCTTAACCATAACTGAAACCGGTAAAATATCCGAAATTTTATATCCAGAAGATCTTTAATAAGAAGTCAGACAATAAGAAAAATTCCTCTACACAGTGAAACATTAATTATGTGATTTTGTTATTGAACAGATTTGTTTAATAATGTAGAATAGAAAGTTGAATTTTAAGATTATGAAAAATTTCTTGCGGTAATTGTGTGCAATTTCATTCCCATTTTTCTTTTAAAACAATAATTTAATTAGTGCTGTCAATCGCGGGGAAAATCCCCGATTTACGGGGAATTATTGATTAGCGCGCGGAGAGCGCGGGGAATGACAAAAATCGGGGAATCCAAACCAATTTTGCTTTGGACTATTTAATGTTAGGTAACACAACCAAAATATCACGTTCCGACTAGGTAGATACAACTCGACACTCTTAACATAATTATGAATTTCAGCACAACTCAAATGCTTTCTCAAGTGTCATTAAAATACGGTTTTGTATTTCTAAACGCATTCATTTTTACATTATCATATCATTAATTGATTGTTATACAGTTGTCGATTTCTTAATTTAATTTAATTTTCAATAAAGTTATGTAAAAGTGGTTTAAAAGATCAGTTACTATTGAAAAATAGGTGAAATGCATGTTCACCATTAAAATATGACGATTAAACTTATTTTTAATCCAATTCAAAATAAAAAATCTACCTACCTAACTTACGTGTTGTTAAAGAGATTCTATAGCTACTTCCGCCAAATTCGATAACTTACTTGTTTTGAAGTGTAAATGTAGCCTGTAGATGTAAGAGTTAGTTTTTTTATAACTATTGAAATTAGTTTTAGAAGTATATAAAACTTATTTTTTTTATAAAACAGTGTTTTTATTCCAAAAATATCATTTCGGGGAATTAGCGGGGAATGCATAAAAAAAGAAGCGGGGAATTTCGGGGAATTTACTGACGTGCCGCGGGGAATCGAGAGTTTTTTATTGGCAGCACTGAATTTAATGCTGACAAAAACTGTCATTTCATTTTAATAGAATTCATTAGATTATTTTCAAGGAGAAATTGAAATAAAATAATTTAGTGATCATTATTTCAATCAATGGCGTGGCTAAGTTCGACTATATTAAAAACATTATATTCTAGTTCCATGGTTAATGCGGTGAGGTAAATTAAATCATAAATATATGTTATCTTTATTCTTCAAATAATTTATTTTCAAATTTTTATTCACTTATTTAGAACAAAATTTCTATATCATGCTGAGAGAACGAGGTTAGTACGAAGATATGGATACGAAGAGAAAATTTGGAGTGGTGGTCTTCTTCCTCGAGTACATGGAAAAAGGTTACCTATGCCAGAATACAGGTGAGGTTAGATTGATGTGATGTGCCGGTCTTTGTCACGTTAGTCAGAAATAGCTTATTATTTATTAATTATTCAGTATGTGAATTAATATTATTTAGAGAGGAGACAAATTAGTCTATAGGACCACTTACTAGTTCTGTTTAATAGTAATATAAGCAGACACTTATTGTTTTTTTATGTTAATAGCCGACAAACGAGCAGACGAGCCACCTGATGGTAAGTGGTCACCGTCGTCCATGGATATCAGCAAAATCAATAGTATCACTGATGCATTGTCGGCCAGGAAATCAGAAGGTAAGAAATATATATAGAACTGGCTCTCAAGTCCCCAGCCGGAACACAACGAGTCGTTTGGCGGCTGACTCAAGCAGGAGGGTGGTAGCTAGCCAGACAGGCTTCACAGAAAGATAATAATATGAGTATTAATATTAATGACTTTATAATAATACTGATAATATAATCTTTACGCGAAGCCCTACCACCAAACAGGCTGGCTTTTTGTCGCCGTTTATGACACCCTCATTTGCCAGCATGTGATTGGGGGGAGTAATCTAAGCCGCCCCCAAATGGCAAAATGGGTATTTACTAACTTTCTCTTTAAGTCTGTATTCTAAGCTATATTCTAAACAGTTTGTCATATATGTATATTGTGATATGATATTTAATAATGTAATGGCTGATTGAGTAGGATTTTTTTTTTGGTTTTCCCAAAAGACAATTTTGGACCTCCCACCATGCCAAAATTTGCATCAATTTTGTCAATAATAACATTTCGTTTCTTTATCTCAAATATAGTACTCTAGAAATAAAAATTGGTGATGTGCATGGTGATAAGATACATGATATAACTTTGTGAAATACTGAATTAAAATACTTATGAATTAAATGAATAATTCTAAAAATTCTCATTGCTTAAGTACCATATACAAACACATGTACAATTAAAATACTCGTGTAATTCTTTTATAATGTAGTACTTATAATTCATATGAATTTTATAATAAGGTGTTGCAAAATTCTAAAATAATTAATAAATATTACAGACCTGCAAATGTCTGGACAGAACGTAAAGCACTCTATGGTCAAAATGACTATATAGATATATTAGGACCTGGTAATATACATCCCGTGAAGACACTCTACACAGTACCATCATGGATTAGAGGTTTTAGCGGCCATGAATATCACGTAAGTTAATGTTGTTCAAAGTTGTTTTAATGATGTGTTACTAATCAAAGCCTTTGGAATTTAATTTAGGCCTATTGCTTCATACACAAACAGATATACAATATGATGAAAGATTGTTGAATAAGTTACCTCAGCAGTTAAAATTTTAAAGCAAATAAAACTGTTCCAATATTGTTTTAGAATTATATATTTATTGCTCGAACAAAGATATATTTTGATGGGTATATTACAATGAATGATAATTATTGAATCTTATTATATATTTTTTTTTACTTAAACAATTAATATAATAGAGACGCTTGACTAAATAATGGCTTACACCATGAAAAGAAAAAAATAATGTGTATAAGCCTCTTAATTAGTACTTAACGGTGTTAAGTTATTAACTTAACTAGTTAATAACTTGCATTACATATATTATTAATATACATTACAGATTTTGCTACGAAAGAAGAAAATGTTTGTAAAAACTGGTTCACCACAAACAAGACCAACCAAGTGGAAACATCTTGAAAAACGTTTATCTTTCCTCTATAGGAAATTAAATAGAAAAACAAAAACTGGTCCATCTCCTGATTGATGTCTTTTTAGAGTTGTCTTCACTAATCATAAACTAAGGTATAATGTAAAGAGTCATCTAACAATATCATGAAATTCAAATATTAAGTGTAATGATAATAAAGTACAGAAATTATGATTTGTTTAAATATTGTAAAACAATCAAACTATTTCATTACTTGCCTATTTATTACTTGAGTGTATTTATGTATTTTATACAGTAACCTGTTCGCTTAACATAATCATTGGGGCATAACAACGATTTCTATACTGTTCTTGCCAAGCGATGTCAGTACAACTACATAATATAGTATAATATTGATGTTCTGGAGTGTGACTGAAACTTATTTTTAGCTCAACAACCTTTTGCACCGGTTTTTAGGATGCAATGAAATTCTGGGTAAATAAATCAGGTGAATTATGCAATTGTTACATTGTTTAATTGAGAAAATGACTCATTATGCTATTCTTCGTCTATGATCCTAGTAGCTTCCAGTTTGTTTTAGAATGATTTTGTATTTAAAGCTCAAATGCAGCTTTGATTAAACTGTAAGTCTTACTCTTTTGGGTAGGTCTTGTACACAATGAGTATTTATTATTTTGGTATTTTCCAAAACAAATAAATAACTAAAACAACGGTTTTGTAGTTTTCTTTTCTATTTAATTTAGCCCTGTAAAGAACTGTAATAACTTGCCCGCGTCTGTATTTCCGCTTAAATACGATGTGGAAGTCTTCAAGAGGAAAGTGAATAGGCTTTTATAGTTAGCGCATTCAATATTTTTGTTTTATCAACACTTACCATAGTTGGGATTGTTGTCAAGCATTAACTTATTGAATTGAAAAAAAAAATGTTTTGTGACTATATAGTTTACTATTCGGTAAATAGATTTTAAAAATCCTTCATATTATGAATTTTAAGTACGAGTTGTAGAAGAATATTTAAGGGTTTATATACCTATATCATAGTAAATATTTGTCAAAAATTACACTAATCATATAATAATAGTTAATCATCAAAAAGTCTCTATTTTATTCGCTACTAATGTTTCTACCATGTTTATTATTGACTGGCATAAAACACACCAGTCACGAAAATAATGAACACTATCTTTAGGGATATTAGGAATAACATGTGGCTGAAATTGTAAATTGAATATTATTTTGAAAATTTGAAAGTATGTTTTAATGTTGAAGCTAAAAATTATTTTCATATATTCTCCGTCTGCCTGAAACGGTATGACACGAAAACCACAGTACTGAAGTTGAACCTTGGCGATTTTTAAATTTATATGGTCCTATATATTGGTTACTCAGTTTCCCAGAAATGCATGTGTTGCCGAGGTATAATAAGATACTGTGTTAAAGGGATAAGTAAAAATGTTTAAATGTTTTTGTACTAAAAATCGATACCTAATAATCGAAACATTAAGCGCCTGTCAAAAATGAATAACAATTGTGCGGTTACGATTTGTTAGCGTAACGTTTGTAAATGTGTCTCGAAGCGAAGCGAGGGTGAGTTACTAGTTCATGATATCTCTACAAAACCTTGTAATAATTCAAGATATTTTCGATAATCTGTGAGAGATTTGTGGCAAATTGTGGGTTATCAATATGACTAGTAGAGATCTTTGATAAAACCTGAAAATAACCGTCCCGCTATTCCTCATTTAGGTTTTTAGCATTGGTATGGACTAGTTAAGTTTACCAGTAATCCACTTTTACGGACTATTTTATATTAAGATACATTTCGAACAATATAATTAGATTTAAAATATTTCATGAAGTCATAGGTAAGTAAGGTGTCTAAGGTTCTGACATATTTTATCGTAAATAAGTTGACGGCCACCTGGTGGTAATGACGTGGTAACCAATGACGCGATCCCGACCAAGAAGAAAACTACATACATTTGTTAACTAGCATTCCAATTTTGTAAACGGCATTCGAACATAATTTTATGATTGGACTCATTGATGGATGTAGCCTCTTGCGCCGTGTTGCTACATTTGTATTCCTTGAAATCGGTCACTGGTTCATTCTTTACATGGTTGTTTTAGAACAATAAATTATTGTTCCCGTTACTCCAGTCCTCTTTAATCATGTCAGCGGCCTTTTCCCCGATCATTACTACAGGAGCATGAGTGTGGGACGCGGGGATTCGCGGCATGATCGAAGCGTCGACAATGCGCAGGTTCTTTAAGCTGTGTACAAGAAGCCTGGGAGATACTACTGCTGTGGTGTCACTAGCTGGCCCCATCTTACACGTTCCCACCTGGTAAGAAGTAAATATAAAATTAATTTATGAAGAATTTCTATAGATCACCAGATTGATAAGAATTCATTTTTCTTTCAAGTCTTTACAGTACCGTATAATAGGTTACGGGACCGTGCTGGTATCCTTTTACTACAACCTCGGATAAAAGTTAATTTTTGCTACAATTATAAGATTAAGATTAAAGTTCAAATACCTGGTGGTCCAGAGTGATCGACGTTTGCATAATAGCACATTCCCAATACTCCTCAGAGTCGAATATAAAATGTTCACAGCCCGGAAATGGAGTGTTATGCAATGTCGTGTTGAACCGTTGGAATGCTCTAGTACCGACGACTTTTTCAACCTATAAATAAAATTGAAATAATATTTTTCAATGTTAAATTTTAGGTTTTACTTGTTATTTATATGCTACAATTTATTTGTTCACTAAATCAAAGTAAAAAATATATTTAGTGAAGTACTTTTTGTCGTAATTGTAATTTTTTTTGTCTTTAGTAAACTTTGTAAATGCTTAATATACTCGTATAGCTACTATCTACCTTAAGCGCGACTGATAATTGTTTTTAAGGAAAAATTTAACTAACTTTAAATATTTCACCAATTCATATTAGACTCTTGAGTTTTATGGAGGTATATAATACAGTTTGGATTAGGATGTCAAAGGTTGCAACAGTAATAAGCGATTGGGTTTGATTATGTTATAATATGTATTATTGACAGGTCAGCAATTTTAATTTATTTGTACGTGGCGGCTATGGTGTGCTATTTACAGCAGCCATAGCCTAGTGGGTTAAGACTCGGTATCTTGCTCTAGTGATCGGATTTCGATTTAACATGCGATTTTAATGTTTGGGACTTATTTGTACGCTGACAATTATTTATCACACGCTTTAGCTTACGACTATATTGTAAAACTTATAGATTTAACTGGTTTTATTTTAAGTTTTTGTGTCATCTCTTAAAAAGAAAAAGTATAAAACATAGCCCTGTGCACTTGTCAACCTCCATTGGATGTGTAATGGATGGCGATTGTTAAATAAAAAAAAATCATTTAAATAACATGAATGCTTTCATAGGTATTTATTTACATATTATGTATAGATATGAACACGATATCGACCCGCCTTTAAAGTAGGTTGTGATGCGGTGGGGTGTTAAAATGACTGAACAAGCGATTATTAAGTACTATACGAGTATAAGGGTGACCCTAACTAGTAACACTGCTACTAGCTACATACACACGAAAAGATAAGGCTAAGTGTATTAGGTCACTGTAGAGTAGAGTTAGACCAATATGAATCGGAGCTCTACTCAAGGTTCACCATATTGATCTTCGTATTTCCTTATTAATTGATCTTATTTTTCCTATTGAATTTTATGCAATAAACAGATTGTATACCTACTGAAGCAATGTCCGATTTACGTAATTTTTTATAATAATAAATCAATAAGGGGATGATTATTTATAACCGGCTTTGCCTTCACTTCAGAAAACCTAAGTAGTAACCACACCAAGTAATAGTATTAATGTTTATCGGGCATTTAAAATATAATGTATGGCCAATTTTATCGTTTTAGTGATAATTATTCCTAGTTGTATTAACTAGAAATATTTTAATTTTTTGCAATAAATAGCTGCTGAAAAGCAATCAAAACCTTACTTAGTATTTTTTACATTCTTTATTATAACTTTAATTTTCTATTAAGCGTGGAAAAATCTTTAACTCGGGATGACAATTATCCTAGATAGTTACTTATAATATATGTACACAGATTGACATTTAGAAAAACAGATATACATAAATATGTTTTGTATTCTTCGTCAATAAAACACCGACGCACATAAAAAAAAAATAATGTACAGGTTCGGCCTATTATTGAATAAATGAATTAAATAACGCAAATTAAGCAAAAATTGGATGGGATTTATCTTTAATTATTTCTATTACACAAAATATGCACAAATATTTCTTAAAATCGAACTTAAGAACGGAATCTGTAGATTGCGTTTAAATAATTCATGGTTCTAAAAAGCCTCTGAATTACAGAAGTTATTATATACTAGCCAAACGAACTCCTTCCTTTAAAACTTGTAAATCATCTGGATGATCGAAATAATTTGGATCAATTCTTGGTTGATCTGCGAAGTGTGCGCTTCTCAACGTCAACCTGCCAACACTGCGCGGTCTTATTAGCACTGGATTCATTGCGAAACTTCGCTGTCGGTCATCTTGCGGGAGTGAGCCATACACTTGCCAATACCATTTGTCTGTGACACCTGGAAAATTATAAACCTAAAATTTAAAGTTTTGGAAGGTGTATTCGTAGTGAAACACTGAAATTGAAAATGAAATGAGAAGTGTTTCAGCCAAATTGGGTACTATGTTGATTTTATATTATAAATTAACTTTCAACACACTATTATCTTCTTGTTATCTTTATTATTAAAATATTTTGTAATTGAAATTTGTAAAAGAGTTATCACTTATTGTATTTCATTTACCTAGCAACGTTCGCAAAATACCAAGAAAATCTCCAGCTAGTGAACCACCGCCCATCACAAGTTCAATGTCGGGTCTGCCCTCAGCCAGGTCACTAGCGTATTTTGTGTGTGCGAAAGCCAGACCTACTGCCCCACCAGGTAAGGTCAATGGTCCCGTTCCCGTTAAATAAGCCGCCGCCGAAACTGGTGACGCAGCTTTCATCTACAACATAACTAGTATATAAAAGTTCCGTTTATATTATATTAATAAAGGTAGGTAGGTACCTACTACTGTATCCGTATTGGTGATGAAAAACGAAGCCTTGAGCAGTTACCGCCTGTTTCTCACATTTTATGGACTCAACTAGATGAAAAAAGTTGTAATTTAAAACAGAATCAGAGTTAAGTGAATCAATCAGTAACATATTAATTATTAAAATAATAAAAATAATTGTGAGGGTAAATTTTACGGCTACAAATGCGCTCATAATATACTTTATAATTTAATTGATAGTTTATAAGAGAATGAACATAAACTACTAAAATAAATAACTTAAAATGTAAAACTAATAAACCTTACGAGTAAATATTTGAAAAAAATACGGTGGGTATAAAAGGTCGAAATAGACGGGAATAAAATAAAATAATATAATAATAATAGCATTGCCCAATACGATAAGATTTTCAGATCTTCAGTATTGCCTATTTAGTTCTTTAGTTCCGTCCATAAGCGCAACAGTGATATGCAACTTCGATTGATAATAGAAAAATCTGCGTTAAATAAATGTTCTTACATCGTTAACGCAGATGTTTGAGTCGTTCACAATGAATGCGTTACCGGAGAATGTGACGTGGTCTTGTAGGTTGTAGCCTACAGGGAGATTGACCAGGGGCCTAATGCCTAATTCTTTTAAGTGCTCTTCAGGCCCTACTCCGGATAACATAAGCAGTTGGGCAGATCCTATAGTTCCTGCTGACATTATTACTTCTTTGCGAGCCGTCACTTGTCGTCTGTGGAAAAAAATGAGTTCATTACTAACATGGGAACGAAGTATTTTTATTTCTGTATCAAAGGCGTGATTGTTGAAATAGACAGAATATTATGTATAAAATATATCTAATATAAAAAACTTGCTTGAATTATTTAGGAAAATATTGCTTAGCTATGTTCCTTTAAAAAATAAATATTAATGGACTGGGGTATACTAGTTTACATGACTGTACCAACTACGGAAGCTTATCGTAGAGACAAAACCATGATATAAACCCAGCGTATAAAAAGACACTGCGGTAGTAAAAAAAAATTAACCGGAAAAGCATCCATCCTTTACTACCTTTACTTTAATACCTACTACCTAATTTATCGATTAGACTACATCCTCATAGCTGTTTATACGGTACACTACATTTAGTAAAAGAGACAATACCGATCAACAAATTCTGCCAAACAGTTAACTGCAAAAGTAGCGCAATGTAGTGTATATAATAATATTTTATTTTAATGGATTTTCGCCTGTTTTAGTACCGTTTTGTAGGTTAACTTTTTGAAGTCGTTTTCTTAAAACCTTTGCATCGAGGTTAACCTTTATTTCGAGGTTAAAATATTAAATATTATATTTATTATATTTTATATTAAATATTAAATTTTTTTTAACACTCCATTACATATTGCAATTACACATCAGACGCTTGGTATCTGCAGCATGTACGTATATCGTACTATTGTCAGATATACAGACGACCATAAAAGATAGGGGCGGCTGCATGCTATTAGAACTGCAAAGGTTGTTAAAGCCAACATTTGTCGAAATCTTGTGAAGAAAAAAAAATGTCGCTAGAAATCAAGACTTCTGTTAGGACCCCGTCACGTATCATCAAACAGGATCTACTCGGCACTTATCTAGTCGGTATATAGGCCATGCCATATATCTATTTCTACCGTTAAAGAGAGTGGATTGGACCCTTATTGTTATGATACGCAGGTGAAAGACATCGAAATACCCTCTTTACTGATGAAAAAATTCCTCATTTCAAGAGTAATACAAAAAAACTACTTGAATACTAAAAAAATTAAATTAAGGTTTTGGATGTACCAATATGGTATATCTATCAATTTATTCAATGACAATATATTTCTTAGCGTTCAGATTATCCGTGACCACGACCTATGCAATGGTTCGAGCTCATCATGAGTCTAGTTTAGTGAGATATAATGAAAAAGTGTATTTGTGTGTTCAGTTTCGTTTGTAGTCCTGCTCGCATTAGGGAACGACACAAAACCTGTACGTGGGTTTGAAATTACTTTATACCATAATATTTTCTCGTATGCTAAAAGACAACAAACGGGCAGACCGGTCACCTGAACGGATGGGATTACCGTAACGTCAAAGGTACCACGTGAACGGACCAAAAAGTTTACCTATCGATAAAAAAAGTTCAATATCTGCAATCAGTTATTAACAGTTGATTGTTATGTGCCACATTCTCTAATTATATTATAAATTCAGTGTCCGCGTAATATTTCTTTTGACATACAAGGTAGCCTTGATATGAACTTGTTCAGTATCTATACGAGCACTATACGGTATTGACAGAACTCATAAGATGTAGTTAGTGGAAGTATTAAAGTTTTAATATTGAAAAACATTAGCTACCTAACTAAACTTTATTATTATATTATTATTAGGAATAATGTATATATATCTCATACACGGCTAAATTGACGTGTAGTTGATACTTTTATTTAGGAACTAGTAACGTATCCTCACTTTGCTTCGGAGCACATGATTTTTGCGTTGAAAAATAGTAACCAAACTTTTAGTTGTATTAGGCGTTATATACATTTTTCCTAATGTGATATACCTCTAAGCCTTCCTCGTGAGTCAGTCTATTGGTAAAAATCGTATGACAATCGTGCAGTAGTTTTTTACATTGTCATATTCAGACAGCGTGATGAAGAAATTGTTTTATGCTATATATGGAATATGTATGTTAAAATGGCAAAATAATTTTTGAAGTAGGTACCATGATTTCCGAGATTACTTTCCGCGTATAGACAAACTCACAAAAAATGCACTCTCTCGTACAGAACAGAACAGAACAAAATATATAATGTTGACGTGATTTTTATTTTAACACTAAAAGATTCGTGAGTATCTGAATACATAACTAAAGGTAGGATACACACGGAATGAATGGTTAGGTTAGGTCCAGTGGAGGACTCCCGAGATATAATTTCCAAATTGGACACAGACTTAGCAGCTGGAATCACGGAACTTGTGGAGTTCTATTTTATTAACGTTTATTTTATCTGACGTGGTAAGTGGTATTTACAGGTAGATGGTGTCGTTGTGGGATCTCTCTCTAATAATCTCGGTGGTGGCAATTTTTTTTTATTTTAGGTTCGAAGGCAAGATGTTGGAGAAAGTCACCGTGAAACCCCGTATGCTGTGCAGGTATGCGGATGATGTTTTCGCGGTGGTAACCAAATATGATCTAGCTAAGCTGTTAGTGCATCTGAACACTATACATTCAAAGAATCGTATTGCGGTGGTGGAGGAGCGAGATGGTAAGTTGCCGTTTTTAGACTCAAGTTAGTTTGGCAGCTGACTCAACCAGGAGGGTGGTAGCTAGCCAGGTAGGCTTCACGGAACAATAATAATACCGCTAATAATATTAATGACTTAATAGTAATACTGATAATATAAAAGATAAAGCCTCCGGCTAGTGATGGCTATGAATGTATGGGTGCGCAACCTTTACCTGCTTATTTATCCTACATTAAAGGTGTAATGGATAGAATCGGTCACTTTTTAGGATTCAAATACAAAATAAGGACGTGTTTCCATTCATCTAATCAATTAAGGGAGTTCTTGTGCTCATCCAAGGTCAGAGATCCGCTAAACGTACTGGATGTGTACATAATACCTTGTAACTCTAGCAAGAGTAACTTCACGACTAGGATATCGGAACACCGGAACAATCGGAAATGTATCTAGTACCACGCAAGGTAAGTGAAGCAATAGAAATAAACCGTTGTCCAAATTACGATCATATCAGTATGTGGAATGTTCCTTAGGGGTGGAAACCAATTCTGTTTGTTTCATCGGAGTCACGTAGTAGCACGCGACACGATCAGCGTAGTAAGAACACAACCTCGCACTGGGCACCAAGCGAGTGACGTAGTAAATGACGACATTCGAAGTGATCTGGATCCAGGCGACGATATACTGTTGATGAGGCGCGCGGGACGAGCACAGGAGTGCAGCCACAAGCGCGCTCCCGTTGCGGACTTCCCTTGAGAAAGCACCTCGATAAGACCGAAACTAATAGGGCAAATCTGACTAAACAACAACGTGAGTAAGCCGTTATATAGCTTTAATTATAGATTTATAATAGATACAAAAAATAAAAGGATTCCGTTTCAAATATTACCTTTGGTTCTTTTTTATGAATTCCACACCATACGCTGTTCTTGTGTTCGGATTAATCAAAATTTTAGTTACAGTTGAAAACTTAGATACTCTTAAGTTTTTTCTAAAACGCACTGGTTCCAAAAAAGCTTTCGAGGTACTGCATCTTCTGCCTTTTCTTAACGTGGCTTGAGGCCTAGAAAACCCAATTACCGATTCTCCATTAGGATCGTTCCACTCGAAACCCAATTCTAAGCCAGCTTCTTTAAAAGCACTTACTAGTGCATTTTTGTATGGTGAATAATCTATATCTAAATAACCACCTTTACCATGGAAGCTGGAATTTTTTAATTCATCTATCATGATATTTTCGGACTTTATGAAATATGGAAGTAATTACTCATAGCTCCAGCCTTCGTTGCCCATCCGGACCCAATCATTGTAATCTTCCGGGTGGCCTCTTTGATAAATTAAAAAATTTAAAACACTACTACCACCGAGTACTTTACCGCGTGGCATAAAACATACGTGACCTCTTAATCCTTTGCACGCTCTGCGTTGTGATTCCGATTCGTATCCCCAGTTCATTGGAGTCAGTGATAGAAATGGAGCGAATATTGGGATGTCTGAAAAAAAATTTTCGTTTCCTCCAGCTTCTAAAAGCAAGACTTGCCATTCTGAATTTTCTGATAATCGATTTGCTACCACACTACCAGCAGAACCAGCACCAACAATAATAAAGTCAAATGCTTCTAAATTTTTTGGCGTATAGTCTCTTATGAATCCCTCTCCTGGTTTCCTTGGTAGTGGACGAAATAAATCTGTCCAAATATCAAATAAACTCGAGACTGTGAAAGCGGTGCCCGAGGCGGTTATTAATAGCAAAGTTAATAATGATCCTCTCATTGTTTGTGTTTCTGCTTTTCATTCCTGAAACAATATTGCAACATTAAAGAGATATAACTTACAGTTTAATTAAATGAAATGAAGTTTAAAGTTTCAACAGATATGGCTTGCAAGTATACACATTAAATGTATATTGAAATGGAGTTTCGTTTAGACAAAACAAAAGGAAGTCATAATCTTAGTATTATTCTTTTTATATTAGTCTATTTGACCTTATCTTAAAGACATTGAATTACGTTGGGGTTTTGTCCATTGACTAGATTTTCGGCAGCACAGAGATTGTAAAATAAAATGAACAATTTTATCGTGTAACCAAAATCAGATTACAATCAGCTCGGTCCTTTGCAACTTTAGCGTTTAATATTTTTATGATTCAAGCTGACTATCTGATAGAAATACTGTCAACGGCTTACACGAACCATTTTGTACACAATCACTAACCACCAGATAATGAGATGACGTTGATGGAGCTTGCTTTTAAAAGACATTATGTCCCCAGATCTTCAGTAGGTAAACCATGGTAGTTTATCTGAAACTAGTAATGATAACAATAACATGTAGTATAGTATATTGTAAATAAAATTAAGGAAAGATTAATGGTACCTACAAGAAGACCTTAAATATGAAGAATCTGTATGTAAGCAATTGAGACAATGTGACAATGACTCACAATAAGTAAATAGGCATTAAGGTAAATTTAGTCCTACACTTTGCAGACAATTCATTCTGCATAAATTGATCGGCTCGCTTGTGGCTCAGATATTCCAAGGCCTTGTTTTGTCATCCGGTATTCAACTGAACTCCTATATAACAAGAATACAGATGACCACTCATAAGCCGAGTCTAATCTAACAATCAGATCGTGAACGAGGCTTGAAACTTAATGTTGTAATGTGAGTAAGGGTTAAATCTGTGTCAAGGACGTAGAAGTTTAGAATTTATATTACTATGATTAAAATTAACATTAAAATTATTATTTTTCTTTTTTTATATTAATTATTGATTAGTAATAAATATAATGTGCAGTTAATACTACAGTATTTGTAAATGGCGCCGGAAATGAGAAACTTTTTTACATTAACATATATTACAATATTATAATATTATTACAACAGTATTATAATATTTTACAGTACGATATTGAACGATAATGGTTTAACGGTTCACTTTTATATGGAAACAAGCAGACAGTCACGATTACGAAGATCGATAGAACGTTAGATATAAATATAAAAGTGCTTTTTAATACATTGCGCTTTACTTAGTTACTTGAGCCATATTTTCATGTTATTTTAGCTCAGACACATAATCATAGAAATCAACTTTGAAATGAAGTGGTTATCCCATTATTATTAAAAAAACACATTTATTAAATAGCCAGGTAAATATGTACCTATTAGTCATGGCTACTTTTCTGGTAGGTATGTTATTTTTTGTTCGGGATTAAAATATGTGACATTAATTAAAAGTGCTATTGCGAAAAATGTGAGAAAATTAAATGTCAAGGTTGCTGTGAAGTTTAAAATCGTAAAAGTAAGGTTGTAAAGTGGTTACAAATTTTTGTGACATATGCAATGATAATATGATTTATAGAGCCTTTCTTTCCGCAAAGGTAAACCGGCACCGAAGTCCTTACTTAAGGTTCCTAAATTTCCACATATGGATCAAATAGCAGCTAAAAAGAATTAAGTGGATAGAGAACCCACATAACCTAGAACCTCCGCTAGATAAAGCCTAGAATCTCAGGGAATATTTTGAACATTTCCACTCAATATAAAGAAATTTTATTTGCACTACATACGTATACACATGCACATACGGTCATATATATTCCTACAAAAAAAAATGTTCAACATAACATAAAGGTATCGATCGACTGGTATTTCTGTGCTAAAATTATTTCCTTCTGTGATGTAATTCACTCTAACAATGGCGTTGCAAGATAATATTTTACCTAACCTAGAACTGTTCCGGCATTAAACAGTAAACGATTTACACCTTTGTGCACGCACGTAGATAAAATGCTTAAATACCAGTTGTTCACGTAATATTTCTAAATGTTGTATCTATTCAACTGTTGTAGTCTATTTGTTGTTACATGACCCTTAACTATAATCATTTTGTTACGAATTTAGAAAACTGGCACGTATAGTAAGTAATGTACATTGAATGATTATTTGTATAATAGTAGAGTGAACTTCGTTTTCGTTGTAAGTACAGAATTTGAATCCCGAGCAAGTAAAGCAAGTAAAGGTACTTATAATCTAAGGTAAAATTTTAAGTAAAGTGAAGATACAAGAATCAAAAGACCTTTTATCTCCTTAAATGCGATATTTCACCTCATTAACGGGATGCCCACATTTAAGTAAAATGGTTGTAACTTAAAATAAATCCACCAACACCATCACTATCAAATGGTGTATTTTATGATGCAATATATGACGTAGAGTTGCCTTCATTTTAGTGGGCGCTAGATCATCTAGCCGCGCGACTTGTGCGTTGAGACACCGTGGTTCTTAACATTCTTGATGAGTTATTGGTCTCCTGCTCTTTCTAGAACGAATAGTGAAATGCTTTAATTTGTTTCGGTTTGCAACGTTTGAGAGCCAATTACCATGTGAGCTCATCGCTCCCTCTTCGGACTGTAATTACGGATGTCCTTGGGCGGCGATTTTAACTTACCATCAGGTGGCCCTATTGAAATTCCCGTGTATTTATGTCAATCGCTCAACTAATCTATTTCACTTGATGTAATAAATCTATACGAACACTGCTTTATTAGTTCCAATACATATAGGTAATTGTTTGAAGTAGCTATCACAGCGTGTCCTTTTCGTTAGTGAATGGGTGTTAATCATTATCGTCCTTGCGGTGTGAAGATGATTTAAATCTATATTTGAAATATGGCTATGATAATGTAAGTTAAAGCACTTCAAATTAATATCTCGAATATTTGAAGGATATCGATCCAGTGGGATGTGATAATAAATTCTGTATCAAAACTGTGTAACATACGTAAGAGTTTGATAGTAAAATTTATTCTTAACGTAACGTTTAGTAAATGTTATATCGTTCTACGATATAATTTAATAAACAAATCCCCAAGTATTTTTAACTCTGCTTATCAATTCTTAAATGCAGAGCTTTTAAAGTAACTTCATTTAATTGGTCTCAGTTCTGGACTGATCTATAATTAATCTGGTTCTTAAATAAGTTAAATTAGGTGTAATGAAGTCTAGCTATTTGAATGTCTCTGACGTAACGATTGCCATCCAATCATAAGAATCAGGACGGAATGTTTAACATACCTTTTGTCGTATCGAACCACTAATTAAGAATTTTTACTTGCTGTTACACTAATCACCCCGGATTTTCGCGTTGACAGACGTATTTATGATTCTGGAAAGATTAGAGTAGAGAGAGAAATACCGTCCGCGTGGGAAAGGAAAAATTAGAAGGAGGAGTTGTAGATTCCTTCTGGAAAAAGTTTTTATAGGATTAGTTTCTTTCTATGCAACGCATACCATTACCCATACTTTTAATGATTTCAATGCGGTATAATCTTGACCCTCCTTCAAAATAAACAAAAATTAGATGTAAGTTTTTATAGTATAAAAAGATGACGCAATATTTGGAGATTTTCACCTGATAATAAAAGGTCCGACGAGGACATAATGCGGAAGGTCAATTGCAAAACTGTATTCGGTTTCGAGGGAATGCTTTAGAATAATTTTGTGATGAGTAAATAGTATTTGTACACATGTATAAGAAGTTATACGAGAGTTATTAGATAATGAAGTTATTGAAACATTGAAAAAAAATTTTTTTTATATTTAAGGTTTGTTGACCTAACACTTACCTAAACATACACTAATTCTGATATTTACAGGTTAATTTTAGGGATAAATAAAAAAAAATTTAACGGATTTATTAACAAGAAAACAATTAATAATTTACTAATATATTTTATAATTTTAAAATTCTTACGTTAAATTTTTCCATTTCCCACGTTATATAAGAATTTGCTGAGCCTAAAATCCTGAAATAGAAACATAATAATACAAAGATTTCTAATAAAACTATATGAAAATCTTAAGACCGGCTCTATCCGACACGAGTCTGATCGGATTTAAATTTTGCGCAATCTTTTTTCCCTTGTGGTGTATTTTGAGCGTAATCAAAATTTTAATCAAAAGTTCATTAGGATGATCGTTGGGATCTGGCTGTTTCTGTTTCGCAGAAAAGTTTGTATAAGTAGCCGGATTAGCAGTACGTGTTTTACATTGTGTCCAACAATAATACAAATAATTGAGAGGTATAATTTACGCAGGAACTTGCAAATTGCGCGGCAGCCGTGTAACTCTAATGAGGGCGTTGCGAGTTGCGAATGAATATTTGGGGTCGAGTATCTCGTTAGGTATACCATTAATAGTAAATTTGTAGTTAAACTGAAGATTTTTTACGTAATTGTTAGATGTTGTGAACTCCAAATTGTTAGAAATTTTATACAGAAGTTATACCTAATAATCAGGGTCTAGAAGATAATTTCGCGAGTGTTCTTGGGTTCATGTTAAGTTTAATAAAGAAAATATGATAAAGATAAAAATTAAAAGACTTATAGAAAACACGGCGATGCTGTTCATTTGCTTATGACCAATTTTAAGAACTTGTCTGCCCCTTACTGTTGCTTAAAAGATTATACCATAGCAAATGTAGGTAATTTCATTTTTGCATTTTGGTAACGTGTATATTTCGATTTATTGAATAAATATAACGATGCAAGGATTAATCGCTTAAGAAAGGAATTCAATATTATTTAATCATTTAGGTATTTTGTAAATACACATATGCACGTTATTTTTTGCTTCAACTACAGTTTCGAAAAGGTGCATTTCGAAAACATTTAGGAGAAGAAATAGCGAAAGAAAATAATTAAGTAAATTAAGAATAAGTAAGTTTAGATAAAAAATGAGGGTAAGTTAACAGGACGGCAATTATAAATAAGTACACAAATAATTAGGCTATTAAAAAATGTTTTATTACAATAATTGTGCGATTTAAGTCATGAGACCTTAAGGTCACATGTATTGATCACTCTTCTAACTCGAAGTAAAACTGGGTTCAAATCTTGCAGATTCAGCTTTTAATATTATATGTATAGGCATTTGGAATTCCTAAAAATTTCAAATTATCCCTTTTTTGGTAAACTAAAACAATTTACATTCTGGTAGGAAACCTGACAGCTGGAATTGAAATATGTATATCTATAAATTAATTTAGGTAGTATATCTACTACTTTTACATTCCATTGTAATGATTATTTATTACATTGTCGACCTGTACAGCCTTAATTCGAGTCAGTATGGGGTTTCTCAAAACTGGTTTACTGTTGCGAATGTATGACCGGCTGGTGGTTTCGAAATTGTATCTCAACGCTATGTAAACAGTAACAGTCCCAAGGTTATATTAAATTTAAGTCATTGTTTCCATATTTTGTTCATACCGCCCAAGTAACGAAATAACTTGAATTATAGCCTAAATTGCAAAAAAATCTAGTAAGTACTGGTTCAATTTAAATAGATACTTTTTAAATTATACGTTTTTTAAAGTAATTGTGGCATTGTATATCCGTTTTTAAATTATATAAAGATTTCTTGCAATTTTATATTTTGTTCCAGGTGTTTTGTTGTCACGGGGTAACTAAATCACCGTAAAGTGTTTATTACAGGTAGAAAGGCCCAAAACCCATAAGTAATTTCTTAAGACACAGTAATTAGCCTGTGACGTAACAAATCACGTACAACTTTAATGTGTTGGGATATTAAAGCGTGCATAAATGAATTTAAGACTTTCTCTATTTCTTTCCTAAGTTTAATTTTATCCTATTTGGTAATCTACTCGTTTATATTATTTTCGTAAAAATATTTTTTTTTAAGTTACTTATGCTTCGTCAATTAGTAAAATGCTGGTTTACTTTATCATGATCTCATTTAAATATTTTTGTAACAAATTAACAGGTACAAACAGTATGTATGCAACACTTTTTATGTAAGATATCATTGTCAGGTATTTTTGTGAAATAACATTGCACTAAACATTAATTCACACAGTCGATGTCATCATCTAATATAGAAGCACTCTGAAAAAACAAACGAGCTCCAATATTCTACTGATGTTGTTAATACTTAGTACTTAGTGTAAGTAATTACCTTCATCTAAAAATAAAAAAGTACTTTTTATAATATGATATCCATAAAATATAGTAAAAAACTAAGGATATTATACTCATTTTTTCAGTTAAAATATCAGTTTGGCTTGAGTCAGAAACATTTGGCAATTTTAAAATCAAGCATATTTTGGTTATTGACTGGTAGCGCATAGCGACACAGCCTCTCTCTGAGAACTTTCGCGAGAGCGACGCGATAAGTTGTACGCTCCGATTGTAAGAGGAAATTTTAAGATTTTAATTTTATTTAAGACTAGCATCTGCATTTTTTTGGGTGTTTCTCGTTCTGTGAATTAGAAATACATATTAATTCATAACTCTTTTATTTATGGACGGATTGCAATGAAACAAACTTTAAGTATTAAGTGATGTTTACTGCAATACATTAGTCAAATCAGAACAAAATCTGTTACAAAAATTGTAACATCTATTGTTTTATGTTCTATTAATAAAGGCCCCTAATAATATTTTTTCTTATGTATTGCTCATGTACAGAAATCGAATATTTTTGGGGTATCTTATAACGTAATGTATTGATTATGAGTACGCATATGTTCTCCTATTACCGAACTGTAAAAAACAAAGTCCCTGTCTTTTTGAACGCGGTAGTCGTAAAACTACTACACAGATTTTCAAGTGGTTTTTACTAGTATCTAGAGTATATAAGAAAGGTTTAAATGTATAATTTAAGAAGTTATCATGTGATTTGTGTGAACTGTGATAATAATTATAGACGATGATTAAAAGAAAATCATACATCTTAGAATTTTCCTTTCATTCACCCGCACGAAGCCGGGTCGTTACGCTAGAGAGTAGAATAGAATAGAATTTTAAAACCTTTGTTGCCAAAAAATATATATGGCACTTGCACCTGTAAACTCTTCAAATAAGTGCTTAATAATAGTGAATAAAAATATTATATTTTTTTTTGTTGTCCGGATTTTCGAGACGCGTCAATCTGAGTACCTGAATAATTTAATTCTGAGATCCGTGTAATTCATTCACAGCTGTGTGATATGTACCCGAAAAAATTTTCAAATTCTTACTTAATCTAAATAATAATATTCGCAAATATATCTAAAATGGATGATTTGATAATACCTGTCTACTTCTTGAATAACGGAAGGACTTTAGTGAAAATTATTTTTAGAAAAATATATGTAATTTTTTTGAACTCGAGATTTAGTATATTTGAAATGCAAACCAAAAGATAATTTTGTTTGAAAACTGTCTGTTATGGTACAAGCATATATAGTGAGCCAAGTGAAGTAGTTGGAAGCAAAAACAGCATCCATCTTAACTGATCACTGGCTTGATATAAGCAAAATGATAATGGTACAACATAGTAAAATCGATGTGTTAGTATTAATTGTTAGTTTACCTATACTTCGAGTAGGTACATAGCCCACTAATGCTGCATGGTGACTTAGGAAATATTTGCTTTAAGCACTTGCATTTACGAACACGCTGATAAATAAATTTGCGCGTAGCAAAGGTTAATTTCCTCGTACGGCAAATAAAATTACGCATGTTGCGGTCGTAAAAGTATATACGAATATAGATAAAATAAAAAAATTCAAGTTTAAAAGAGAGTTTTCTTTCCCTGAGGAAATATTAAGATAAGATTGTGGTACATATTTGCTTTGAAAATACATATAGGCTCGCACAGCCTTCTTTCTAATCTTTTAAAATTTTAAACACGGAGACAACGAAGGTATTTGTACGTAATTCACCTTAGTATAGGGCATGGAATGCTCCTCGGAATAGAATACCTGAAGAAGACAGTAAGTATACGCCGGTCAGTGTTGTGCGATTTAGGGAAGGACTGTGTCAGAGGCAGTTGTAGGTATGTTCGGAAATTATTTTCCTCAACGAGTTACTTAAGTAAGTTACTAATATGATTGTGTAGCAAAAGACAAAGTTTTTTTTGTTGTTGTTTGGATTGATTAAATGAGTTAGTTTTTACGTATCTAAATATTTCCTATTCCAAAACACGTTTTACAACTTGTCAATGTGCTCAATTAAACATAAAAATAGGCACAATAAAAGATAATATCGAGGACAATGTTTATTCAAACAAAATGGTAATGACCTTATTTGGTAAACTCGCGGGGACATTACGTCACACGACTCGCAACTCGTATCTCACATTAACCGGTATACATTGTTAACGTAAAAGCATTGAAAGAAATGTTTCGTGTCGTCAGCGATTTCGTATCTGTTTTCATTACCTGTTCGTAAGTACAGATAAAAAGTAATGTTTCTTTTTTCTTCACAGTATTTAAGCGGCAACCGAAAAAATAAATATATAAAGAGTAAATGAACGTAAAAAGATTTACTGATTACTGACTCATTTAACTGATAATAAATTATGGTTGCGGTATTAGTACAAAAGATTTTATAACGATTGCTTAAAGATATTGATTTGTTAAACTTACGAGTCTTATACGAGTTAGTTAATGCCAAAGTACGGTTAAGTGTACTCGTTGACAAGAGAAAATAATCTGGGTGAATTACATTAAAACTAATCAAATAGAATATGTTATCTTATATTAACTGTTCTGTTCTGAAAATGTTGGTATTCGAAGTTGAATTGTTTTTCTATATCGGAAAAAATATGATCTATGATCTCTAGGATGCATTTCTATTAGTTTTTTTCACATATATTTGAACCATAAATGAATAATTTAAAAATGTAATGAAGATATTTGTTATGACTTAGAAACCACAGTTAAAAGTGTTACTTCAACGAAAGAGGTATAAGATGTGTTCCGTGCTACGAGAATTGTTGAAGAAAGCCGGTGTCTCGTTGGTCACACATACAAATCAATTTGCTGTGTCTTATGTGAGACCAATTCTTACTGGACATACTATTACCATATACATTTGCGCCGTTGAAAAGATTATCAATGATATTTTAATTAATTATAATTTTAATTAAATGATCCATTTCAGTAGAATTTTCATCTATTTCAATCAATTGGGACCGGTGGGAAAAGAGTCGAAAGGAAATTCAATAAATACTACATATTATATCGACTAATATAAAATCAAATAATTCGTCTACCCACTCAATGTCATTTTTCTTGAAGTAATAGGTGATAGTTCCACGATGTGACCTTCAGGATTGGGGTGAGGGGAGTGTATGAGCAAACCACCGCCGAACGACGCTATGTCCAGAAACCAGAATAAATTCAGATATGACAACCATTGTGAATATTATGATTAACTGTAATATTTCATTGATTTTAACACGGAACCTGCAAAGACATGAATATCATTCGAGAATCTCTATGCAGCTTAGTCATATTATGAATACTTTGGTAGCTGTTTTCGAATATGTTTCAAGTTCATAGCGTTTTCGTGCAGAATTCTACTACATTTTACTATTAAAATAGGTCAATGTTAAAAAACAGTTTCGTAAGTCTGTTCATCGGTTATTCATGTATTCTGAACATAAAATATATATATCCAATTTAAAAATATGCGACATCATAAAATATACCATTATTTCGAGTTCACAGCTAATGCCATCGATTGAAAGATCAAATAAACCTTGAGTAGGCATTTTAATTGGAAAATTCGCATAAATATAATAGAATTATAAAAGCTATAAGAACGTTTGAATAAGTCTCCTAACTAATTAGCATTATTTATAACCCCAGACCTCGTATTCATTAAAAAAAAAGGAAGAAAATTGTTAATTAGCGAACTTCCTTTTGAAGTCTGGTGATAAATATAATATTTATGTTAATCACAATTTATGTTTATCAATACACATACCTACTTATTCGTTTCCGCTAAATACACTGTTTCAGATTATTGAGCTAAACGGGCTTCGCTAAAGCTAGGATATTACACAGAGAATGCACTGGTGCGTTCACAGGTGATCACAGAGTGTTTTCATATGTTTCAGATCACTGCCGAGGTGGTTTTAATGGAATTTTACACCATTCGGAATTTGCTTTGCGAATTTGGGTGTCTTGTGAAAATATCCCCCCCATAAAAATTATTTACAGTGCACACATGTCAAAACCGATGACAATCCAGTAATTTACAAACTATATCGTAGTATGGTATATTATGTATACATATAAAAAATTCCAACTGATGCTTTCTATACACGAAGGATATATAAGAAAATCTATTATTAGGGTCCTTTATTAACGCAATAGTTATTAGAATTTTTGTCTGTTTGTCTGTGCGGTTGTTCCCGCTAATCTCAGAAAAGACAACCGATTTCGTTATGGTTTTCACTAATCTATTGCAGTAACCATCACTTAATATTAAAATTTTGTTTCATTGCCATACTGGACGTATTACTAACTAAATACTAAATAATACTAAAGTTATAAATTAATCTTAAACAATGCAGGCGCTACTTCTAAGCTTAAGGCGTAGTATTTCTGAAGCGAAGACAGGGTGATTTGTTAGTTAATAAATAAAATTGGAGTCTGTTTATCTGTAACTTCAAAATAACGGTTAATAATTAAGTGAGATTTATGTAGTACTTAAATGTAATCTAATGCTTGTAGAATTCTGTTGGTATGTGAATATAGGCTATGTTTTATTTTAACGTGTCAAAGGGCTATGAAGTTATAGATTTCAATGTGTGTATCAGAGCTGACCTATTTAAAACGAATTTCTACACCGTCTATTGGATTGTGCTACATACGAGTACTTATTGATTTTAAACTTAAAATGTAGTGGTATAGAGCAGATCATGTACCTGACCTTTAAGTGTCATCGTTGTTTGATACCCAGCTAATTTTAATGTTATCTCAGATAATCTGATATCAAAATATCTGTAATGGAGAAGTTTTATAAAATTAAAATTTAGAGATAGTGCAGAAACTGGTAATGAAGTAAGATGAGGTTAGGCGAGGTGAGATAGGCTCAGGAGAGGAAAAGATGAGGTTATATCTATTCTATTATTATATCCATCTATCTATTATAGCCATCTATCGTGGTATAGACGCTACTGGATGTCACCTATTTTTCGAGTGAAAATTGTTTTTCAGGTCAAATGATCTAAGAATACATAAAAAATTGTCACGTCAAGTAATTAAAGTTATTTTAATATTGCAGGAATTTTTCATTAGAACTTACATTAGGAAAATTAATTGTGATAAAATTATGGTGAACTTGGCTCAGATAACCATCGTCATCATAATTATGTAATTAGTATTGTAGATATAATCGTATGACAAGATAATTGTCCTGAATACTCCATCTTGTCACTTGGCTTCTTCCAACTCAGTACTGATGCTACGATGGAACTGTTTGTGAACTAACGTTGGAAATCAAGCTAATTTGGGTTACCCGTTGTTCCGTGAAATATTCAACTATCTTAGCTTTTATGTACACACAAAAGCTATGTAGCTTTTATATGTACATAAAAGCTAAGATAGTTGAATATTTCACGGAACAACGGAACCTAAATAGGTTGACATATAAAAAAGTTATTGAACATTTTAGGTAGTACAGAATAGTAAATGTAGGTTTGACTGTAACTATTGTACAGAAAATGTAATTACTTACCGAACAAATTAAAACAGATTTTACCAGATTAAAACATATTTTATCATATGAATGCAAAACTATTTTGCAGAAATATGCCATGTCGAAATATATCTGTACCCAGCAGCATCATTTAAATGAATATAGAAAAACATTTATTCAGTTTATCTTTTGAAACGTATCAAATATATGTCATCATAAATATATACAATTTAACTTACCTTCAGAATGTGACTCTTTCACAGGTTCTTTTTAAATTGATAATTAATTAAAATTATAATTAACGAATTTTCAATTTCCAGTCCTACTCCTCCACACATTTATTGTATATTCAGTTCATTAAAAAATATATTTTTAAGTCACACAACATGTCCACAATGCACATATAAGGTTGAAAATCAGTTTTGCCCGTTAGTGTATAATATGTATAATTGCAACGGTTGAACACTAGGCAATACGCATTATATTGGGCGCGTGCGCACGTCGCTCCGAACAGTTTAACGCTGGCGTGATCGACCGGCCTTGCTTGTTGATCATTAATCGTGGTTGATTCACGCAACCTGGAATGCTATAAGGATTCATATATATTACTGCCGAAGTCACAAAAATAGGTAAGTATAAAGGCAATATATGTTAATTTGTTTCAATGCTATGGGTAATTCTGTCAAGTTGGGCTCTATTTGACAAATGTATAAATTATAAATTGCAATTACAAATGACAGGCTAAAGTAAATATTTTTTATAAATATAAAAACAGTTTTATTTTACGCATTATAAAATTCTGATTGTGGTCTCACGTTGTGTAGAACGCCTTACAATTTGAATTGTAATTAAAGACGTCAGCCATATTCATATTATAAGATCTATCCCCTGCGGGAGCGTAGTAGGTTCGTATCCTACCGACTGCGCCGTGTTAAATGAGTAGGTGTATTTACCAAGTGTAAATAGCACGATGGTTAGGCTGAGACTACATTTTATTTGTAAGACCTAGTTGTAGCTTGTAGACATTAAACTACGTAATTTTTAGATCATTGGGAGTTATTTACTTATACCTTTCGTTCTTTGCTTATTCTCAAATATTTGTAACTACTAATAAATCGTATTTACTTGTCACAGCATATAATCATTATGCAAATTTATTTTCAGTACCAAATGTGTCAAATTAAATAGTCATTGCAGCTAATTAATCTCAAACAAGGTCACGTCGTTTACAGGTGAATAGCAACTATTATTGTTGTACAAAATTTTTTTTTTTTACAATTTTACAAATTTGTCGGAATTTGACTAAATGAGGGTTAATGATAAATGGAGGGTGGAGACGGGAGTGGAGACTCTCTCGGACCATCGGTACATAAGGTTCGAGGTGTCTCCAGCTCCCGTCCGCCCGGCGTTGTCGTCAACGTAGTCCAGGGGGCGAAGCCAGTTTCCGCGTTGGACACTGTCCAAGCTCGACCGGGAACTGGCAGAGGAGGCCGCTATCGTCGGCCGCTGGAACCTCCCGCCGCTGTCGGAGTTTGGGTTGGATGAGGCGGCTAGTCGGCTCTGCGACGCATTCACTGAAATGAAAATGAAATGAAATGAAAAAAATGTTTATTCGTAGTCTAAAGCCGCAGCTGAACATAATAAAATACACAAAAAACAGAGAAAAGAAAACACAATAATACTACACCCTAAGTATATGCTAAACTAAACCTAAATACAACATGAAATGTCCGTGCTGCAGCGTAACGAGCTACGAATGGGCTCAGCCTCAGCTTTAGCCGCGCGTGAGCACAGCACTGATATTTCAGTCTCGGCCCTGCCTTCCGTGACGGAAGCCCGGTCAGTCATTTTCGGTTAAATTATTTTTCTTAATAAAATTAATTCTTTTTTAATAATTTTTAATTTATTCCTAATTTACTGACTGTCAAGTATTCGGAATAAGTGGGTACATGAATAAAACGTTTGTTTAGTTAATGTAGAGTAAAAAGTATAAAGAAAGAAATGAATTAAAAGGACATATTGGAGGACATATTGGACGCGACACGTGTTTTACCTACAGACAGGCCACAGGGCTAATGGGTTTACATATATTCGCCGCCATACCTGCCGGTCAGAAACACAGTGGTAAGTAGTTCAAGTGCAGTATTATTATTGATAATATTTACTAGGTTTAAAATAATTTATAACAAATCAATAACAATTATATTTTAATAAAAATTCTACAAAACATTTCAATTATTAATAAACAACGGCTAGAGACTTGCTTTTTGCTCTTCAAGAAGGAATAATTTATACCTAGATCTGAATGTGTTTATTGTTTTCAGACTGCGAAGAGGAGGTGGCAGATTATTCCATATCTTCGTGGCACTGTACTTAAAACTGGTTCTGAACGCAGCTGTGCAGCTGGTAGGATACCGCAGCATGCAGAAGGCCCTCAGACGGAGACTGCGGGACTCTGCCCAGGTCAACTTATTATATAAATAAGATGGCTCTTGGTTTTTAACAATCCCAAACAATAGCGTGGCGAGTGGAGCCGCCTGCGGAGATCCATTTTAAGCATATTCGCATTTTTGAGGAATGGAGTGACATGCGCGCGCGGTGGCACATTGAAGCAAAAACGTGCACAGGCGTTCTGCACACGTTGTATTACTTTTTTGGTGCGTGTTAGTGTCTGCAGAGCCATGCCGCCCGCAAAGCGTCCACCCCCGCGGCGGGCACTATACTGGTGGTCGGCCCATATAGCCGGTCTCCGGGCCGCCTGCAATGGGGCCAGGAGGGAATATACCCGGAGCAGGCGGAGACGCCCCCAGGACGTTGACAGGGACGACAGGCTGCGCAGGATCTACGTGGAGAAGACGAAGTTCCTGCAGCAGGCCATATGCCGAGCCAAGGAGGAGGCCTGGCTGGAGCTAGTGGGGGCCTAGAAAGGGACCCCTGGGGCCGACCGTATATGATGGCGCGGAACAAGCTTCGCGCCCAGTCGGCCCCAATCAGCGATACGCTCCAGCCGAAGCAACTGGGGAGGATCGTCGGGGCTTCGTTCCCCCCAGAATGGCTCGGCAGACGCCGGATACGGAGGAGGGTGTTCCGCCATCCGTCACGGAGGCTGAAATGGAGGCGGCTATTACCCGCCTCCAGAGTAAGAAGAGGGCCCGTCCAGACGGGGTGCACGGGAGAGTTCTCGCAATCGCTCTCGGAGCTGTTTGACCGCTGTCTGCGGTCTGGCCAGTTCCCGGGGGCCTGGAAGGAGGGTCGGCTCTGCCTACTTCCTAAGGCAGGGCGGACCCCGGATTCGGCTTCGGCGGTGCGACCGGTGGTGCTGCTGAACGAAGCCGGGAAGGCCTTGGAGAAGATAGTGGCCTCCCGGCTCGTTCAGCACCTGGAGGAGGGCTCGGGGCCCGGACTTTCAGAATCCCAGTTCGGGTTCCGAGCTCGTCGGTCGACCGTCGACGCCCTCAAACGCCTGCGGGCGGTGACGGCTGAGGCGGAACACGGAATGGAGGTGGTGGTCGCGGTGTCGTTGGACATCGCGAACGCCTTCAATAGCCTCCCGCACGCGGTGATACGGGAGGCACTAAAATACTTCGGAGTGCCACCGTATCTAAGAAGGCTGTTGGAGGCGTACCTCTCGGATCGAAGGGTAGGCCTCGAGAACCGATCGGGGTCCGTGGAGTGGCGGCAAGTCGGCTGCGGTGTCCCGCAGGGATCCGTTCTGGGTCCGATCCTATGGGACATTGAGTACGACTGGGTCCTGCGAGGCCGTCTTCTCCCCGGGGTGGGTGTCATCTGCTACGCGGATGACACCCTCGTTTATTCCCGGGGACAAAACTACAAGGAGGCGGCGCGGCTGGCCGAGGTCGGACTCGACCTCGTGATCAGCCGCATAGAAAGTTTAGGGCTTCGTGTCAGGATTGACAAGACCGAAGCCCTGCTCTTCCGCGGGACCGGCCGTAAGGGACCTCCACCGGGGGCTGCCCTTCAGATCGGAGAGGGGAGAGTCAGGATGAGCCCCCAAATGAAATATCTCGGGCTCATCCTGGACGGAGGGTGGACCTTCAGCCCACATTTCGCGATGGTGGGACCGAAGGTCGTGAAGGCGGCGAGTGCGCTGGGCAGACTCTTTCCGAACCTCGGAGGACCTAGCGCCGCCTGCAGGCAGCTGTACTCCGGAGTCTGCCGGAGTATGGCGACGTACGGTGCCCCGGTTTGGGCGGATCGCCTCACGGCGAAAAATAAGGCTGCGTTGCGCGCAGCGCAGCGAATAATCGCGGTGAGGGTGATTCGGGGGTACCGTACGGTATCGTGGGCTGCAGCTACTGCTCTAGCCGGCGACCCCCCGTGGGAGCTCGTGGCGGAGGTTCTTGCCGAGACCTACTCATACGTCTCGGGTAGGAGGGCTCTTGGTGAGAACCCAACGTTGGACAAGATCCTACGGGTGCGTCGGATAGGACAGGAAGCACTAATGCGGAGGTGGGGAGAGGGCCTGGCGGTGCAGCCGTATAGCACACGCGTTACGGCTGCGTTGCGCCCGGTCCTTGAGCGGTGGATGCGCCGAAAACGCAAGCCCCTCACCTTCCGTCTGACGCAGGTTCTCACCGGGCACGGTTGCTTTAGTGACTACCTGTGTCGGACGGCCCAAAGGGAGTCGACGACGGTGGAATCTGCCCAGCACACCCTCGAGGTGTGCCCGAGATGGGCAGCGCTGCGTCGGGATCTGACGTCAGTCCTCGGAGGGGACTTGTCGCTTCCGAGCATCATCACCGCGATGCTCGGCGACGACGAGTCCTGGAAGGCGATGGTCTCCTTCTGCGAGACAGTAATGTCCCAGAAGGAGGCCGACGAGCGGGTGAGAGAGGAGGCCGCCGACGTGGCCTCCATCCGCGGGCGACGAATGGGGGTGCGTAGGAGGCGCTACTTAATGCGCCTCCAGTAACGCCCCTGTGCCCGTGTCGGGCCGGGATGGGAACCCGGCCTTGCTAGACACGGCGTCGTTGGGACTGTTCAGAGGTGAGCCGGACAGTCCCCATGGAGGAGAAGTCTGGCCTTTTCGCCGAGGCCAGCCTATCGCTTGAGGTATCCTGTTGCTTGCAGATCCGGGACCCTCCAATTAAAGCGGCTGAAGGCTCCCGCAGGGGTTTAGTACGGTATTGCACTTCCAAAGTGCCGAGTCCGACATAGGTCTAGGACTGCCACCCGGGCGTCCTGGATATCATCCGCAAATGGATTCCCCTGCGACAAAAAAAAAAAGGGTTAATGATTAATAACCGCTGTAGATACAAATGACCAATCTTAAACAGTCATAATTTTTTACATATGCGTTGCAACTACTATTAACTACACAGATATTGACGAAGCGTCTGTTTCTTAATGAGCTTAGACAGATCAGATAGACTGATCAGATATACTAAGAAAAGTTACTTACTTTATAGAATGTACAGTAGATAAGTATTTTGCGACGTTACATCGGATTCAAATCAATCACATACCAAAATAACCATAATATTAAGTTTTTTTCTAAGTTACTTTACCTTACTATCTAAGGCAGCACAGGTGGGATTGTACTCTAGCATTGACTTATAATAAGAAAAAAAAATGTCATGAAGTGTCTATGATATGTGACGCTCGTCCATTCAAACTACCGTGCACAATAAATTCTTCTTAAACAACCAAATGAAATGTTTGCAAAAACTGAGAATGTTCTAGCGTATTGGACCACGCACAGTGAACACCGATTTTGAGATTGGATTCATTTAACTGTAGCAAAAATAAGTTTATAATCAATACTATGAAAAAAAAGTATAGCGTGTAACTGAAAATAACTGAAATAAATAATGTCTCAAAACATTACTTATAAGATAAATCTTATTCAAGCCAATTTTCCTAGAAGAGTATTTTGTAAATTCTGTCACCTAATTTTTTCAGAATATTCTACCTGATATTTGAAAAATTAAGAGTGGAGATCACAAACACATGTTACGACTTTAAAAAGCGAATATCTCACCGACTAATGATTTTGGTAAAAAATTAAATAGGTCTACTTTACTGTGTTGCACTTACTAATAGATATCATACATGTAGTTCAATGTTTGTGCTGCAATTTTCCCTCAGTTACATACATACCTGCGGTGCCACGCATGAATTTTTTTCATAAACATACTACAGTAATATGGTAGCGTTTTAAAAATACATATATTATCAATATTATTATTAAGTCATTAATAATATTACTGGTATTATTATCTTTTAGTGAAGTCTGCCTGGCTAGCTACCACTCTCCTGCTTGAATTAGCCGCCAAAGGACTCGTCGTGTTCTTGCTGGGGGTTCGAGAGCTAGTACATTCTTTCTTTCCTTCTCTTCATTTCCTGGCCGACAACGCATCAGTGATACCTTTAGTCTTGTTGCTGCCATAGGCGACGGTGGGCACTTATCATCAGATGGCTCGTCTGCTCGTTTGTCGGCTATATGCATAAAAAATTATCTAAGTATATTGATGATGTTAATTTTATTCATTCAAACAGCGTCGCATGATGGAATGTCCTTATTATATTAAAAGCCCGCAAACGTGTTAACATGATGTTAAGTGACCTACGCCAGCCATTGGCATAAGTAATGTGAGCATTATATTGCAAATATAATGAAAATTAGAAGCCTTCTCCACCACGTTGCTGCACTGCGGCTTGATGGATGGTTACTGTATCTATGAGTATAAGGATTAACGCTTTCTTTATAACAAAATAGTAGACCGACGGTTTATAGTGTTTTTCAAAGCACAACTTATTTTGACATTAGCACAACGGTTGACCGAATTTGAATCTGTATTTTTCCCACCAATGGTCCCTAATGATTGATGTAAGTTGTGGAGACAGCTTAAGTCTATAAGTATCAGTATTCTATAAGTAGAATACTATAATGTTTCTAGATTGATAAATGACGTTACATCGAGAGATTACATTGAGCGGAAAAAATTTGCGTGAAAATTAAACCTTCGCTGCTTATCTTCCGTAGTGGGAATATACATGCGACTATATAATCGTTAACTTGAGACTTAAACTTTGCTAGAGCGAATCATATTCTTTACAGTTTTAATGGTCTTTGGAGAATTTTCAGTATGTTTCTATGTGATTAAAAAAAAAAAAGAAAAATATGCAAAATATCAAATACATTTAGACATTTAGAAAACAAATAAAATTAAAAAATTCTTCGATTTCTGGAAATGCTTGACAAATTAGTGAAAATCAGACTGGCAGCATTGGAATTCGACTAATCGAGATTGACAAGAGAAGAGAACAAAATATGAAAGTGAGTAAGTGAAAATAGTAAAATAAATAAAAAACTAATATTGACTTTCACTAATTTATTGTCAAGAACGTTTTCCTGAGGTCCTTATGTAAGGAATCTAACGACTAATGCTTCAGTCTCGAATTCTTAGCACGTAACAAAATCATATCTTGTATCGCACAAATATTAGTGGAATGTAAAATGGGTACAGTTAAAACATGTTACCGCAAGCAGAGATACTTTCAGATTTCAAGTTAAAGCTCCACATTTAAGTAATCTGTTGAAATATTGAAAGTTACACTGTGTCAATGTCGAGGTCCTCAGTAAGCGATTGGCATATCGCTTTGCAACAATTTCTTCATACACCAGTAAATTTGTGTTTTCAGTCATTATCATAATTACGGGTACTTGAAAAAAAAAAGGTATTGTTATACTATCAGGCGTCTGTGCTTTCGTTCGCGATGATATAATCGCAATAGATAAAATGACTTCTGGCGAACAGAAGAAAAAACTAATAAACCTTCTTTGTAAAACCACTATAATGTTTCACAATTTCAATTAATTCTTATGCCTGCTTCATATAGCAGTTCATTAAATTTAAGGCATTAATCTGCTATATGAGGCAGCCATAACAATTAACTAAAATTGTGAAACATTATAGTGGTTTTACGAAGAAGGTTTATTAGTTTTTTATTTTGTTCTCAAGAAGCAAGTTATATCAAAATTTCACTAAATAGTAACCACTATTTTATAATTTCATACACTAAATATTTATATCCAGAAATATAAGAAAAGGGACCCTCGGGAATTGCTGCTTCTTCTTCTGAGTCCACTCATGGCAGGGACTTATTGTAGCGATGGCGTAGTTTGACTTTCGAAAACTATTTTTAAAAACCAAGTTTGAATAAAAATTTATTTCATACTATTTCACTAGTTAAAGCAAATAAATTTAAACATAAAAGCAAGGTATCACAGCACTTCCATGGGCTGTTAGCCGTGAGTCCTTTGTTACAAATAAAACCTCTTTATAGGCATTTTCTAAATAGGTTAGAACCCGAACGAGTCCACTGTTGTGCTTTACTTCCAGAAGAACCACGTTATTGGCTCAGTTTAATTCTGTGCAGTCATTAACCAAAACCGCCATGTCCAAGGAGAGCTTGTGTAAGGAGTTTATCTGGCACTACCTGCGTGCATGATCATATGCAGCGACGCCATTAGGCAGGAAAAGGAACATAGGTTTATTTTCATTGAGCACCTTATACGAGGTATGCCATTTTTAATGACTTATTTTACACAGTAATATCACAGCCTCACCATCTCTCTTAGGCAGTCGCTACACAGGGACGTTCAGACATGTGGATTTAAAGGCGGCGTGCAACGTAATATGGTTTGGGGAACGTTTGGGGAAGAGATTGAAGATAAGTGTATTGTAAACTTATATACATAATATAATTATGATCATATAATATTATGTTGTGTAAGTGGTTACCATATTGATATGATGCAACTTTTCTTCCGGCAACAATAGTGCCACTGCGGTGATATAATGAACGAAATGACTTTATTTATTAATAAATTTATTATTGCTTTTTCATTACAATTATTGTCACGTTGTTGTTACAGGGCACAGTTATAAGGTATCGCCAGGTGGTATTTCATAAATACAAATGATATTTCTAAAACTTCAAATTGCCGTGCAAAGTAAAAAATAAATAGCAAAGAAAATCCGATACATTTAACGTTAATCCGTTAACTGTGGCGTCAATTAAAGGAGGCTTATGTTCACCAGTAGACCTCCAAAGGCTTACTATTTTTTGAATGATTGCAGCCGTATTTGTAGCGCCATGGCTGCCAAACGAGAACCCGGGCTTAATCCCCAGCCAGAGTAGGTTTATGGATTAGATGAATGTTTGTCTCATCGGTGCTTCTGATGTTTCATATGTGTATATCCGCGCCATCTGCAAGTCAGGGAGTCCTAGAAGAGAGATGTGTGTTTTTTTTTATCTAAGTGGCATTAAGTTAAAGATTGTTGTATGGATCATTTCACAGTATTGTGCAGCATGTGAAGAATTTATTATATGCTGAGCTTCACCAGTCATTGACACTTGGAAACACACGTAAGTTGGAGAGTAAAATTTTATGACAATATTTCCAAAGAACGAAAATTTTTCAAAAGTCTCACAACCTAAGCCGAGGCTCCAAAAATACTTTCTGATTGTAATTCATTGCTTGCGCAGCGTACGAGAAATAGTCCTTATTCTGGTAATGTGCCAATGTCTTGTGGTAGAAAAAAAGTAAAATAAAAAGCATATGATTTTAACAATAAAATTTATTTACATCATGTTGATCAAGATCCTGATTTTACTCATAACACATATAGGTCAATTCAAAGCTCTAACACGATCCATAACAGACATTGAAACAAATAAAACAATGCCTAAATTTAAGGGGTTTTTAGAAGTAGATATGTTTAGCAGCGTGTCCCAAACTATTTATTCTCTTGACTTTTGCTATCCACGTTGTCTCTATGTTGCTCCATTGAGAGATTTTTTAGCCAGACTAGTATTATGATATGACAAAATAAAATATTTGAATTTATACATGAACTCCCGTTTTTTCATTTCCTGTTGTATGTTCATGACATCCACATAAAGTAAAAATAGTTTTAACAATAATGAAATATCAGTGCTTAATATTTCAGCATTATCTAATGTTGCGATCAGGCAATTTGATTTTCGTGGGTGGTGGCGAACCATAATGTGGGAAAATTTATATTCATTGGGAAAATAAAGTATTAAAGTTAATTTAAGTTTGGTGTGTATAATACAAAGTGTTCATTGATTCATGTATGTCAATATACGCATATTATTCAATAGTTTTATAATTTTTCTTCCTTAGGCAAAACCACTAACTAATCTTAATGATGCTAAAGTAATATATTTTCTATGTACTTACTGTTATCTAAGTTCGGACCGTACTTTTAAAATATAAATAATTTTACTAATAAATTCTTTCATGTTAAACTTTGCTATAGTTAATACTTAACTCTAATAATCTATTAGTACGTTATTAAGTTATCAATATTTTAATTCAATTTTAATGATACTTTTATTAATCTTTTTTGTCACCATTACGAAATAAGAGTCCTTTGAAAAGGAAGACTATGTATCAGTTCTAAGCAGTCAGACTCAACAGATATGTACAAATAGCTTGTGTTAATATAATAAATGGTGCTGAGAAACTGTAAATATTATTTTTTATCGGTATTCGGTTAATGCATTATAAACATTCCGTAAAATAGGTCGGCTGTAATAACAGCAAGGTCCCGAAGCGAGTTTATATTAAATTGTGATTGATATACATTATAATGAGATGTTATTTGTAACTAATATTTTAGTGAAGCTGCTACATTATGCTTATTTTATAGCCCTTAAATTAATTAAATGAAGTTTCAAAGAAGGTTAATTTTTTATAACAGGTCAGTCGACGTAAAATAACATTGTTTATAATATGGAATTCATATTATGGATCTATGAGTGCTGAATATTTTAAACAAATGTTTTATTTATATTATTTCGAAATCTACAACAACATTTTAAATGAAAAAGGTAGTCACAATTTTTATATTAAAACGATTTTTCGACACAGATCCTACACACTATCCACTCATATGTAGAAACCTGATATAAAAAGGTAAATAGTATACTCATGGAAATTGATAAATATTTTACCTCACCTAATCGTTTGGCATGATTAAATTAACCATAAAACTTAATATTATGATAATCTCAAGGCGGAATCAGCTGTTTAGATATGTGTGAATACAATATTACCGCGCTTGATAGGTTCTATTAAAATTCTATGAAGAATACTGTTTATTTTTTCTTCCAGTTTTATTGATCTATCATAACGATAATCGATTCTATCAGAACAGTAGTAGTTGAGTGATACAGATATGATTGAATCGTTTCGTATTTATGTAGATACATATGTAACGAGTATCCTCAATGTATTGGATGGAAGGAATAAAGTTATTAGTGATCGGAATCGGTTTCGTTTGTAGCGTATTGTTTGAAATCTGAGTGAACGTCAAATACACGATGATGACACAATTGCAATAAAATAAAATAAAGACAATACAAAACCGCTATTTTTACAATAACAATTTGAATATTGTATGATAATAATCCATATTATCATAAACCATATTCGTCCTACGGCTGTGCTCGGCCCTTTATTTTGGGGCCATGGCTCACTAGGCTTCCCATCAGCTAGCCGACTCTCGGATATATGGCAGGTTATGTCATGGTGTTTTCTGTACTCAAGCAAGGGATGAACAAAATTGATTAATTTAAGCGATATGACATGTCCACACCGAATACAACGTGGGCGTTTTAAAGACAATATTGAATAAGCTCTTACTAAATTAGTGCGCTAATGAACCCATAGTACATTCTACTATTTCTCGTCATATGGGATTGTAGTCGCAAATAGTTTTAATAAGCAGCTAACTATGAAAGATTAGAGGTGTTTGTTATGGTATATTGTTATGGTATGGTTATTGTTGGTATATGAATAATATATCTAACGGTAATAGGTGCAACTTGACACATCACATCTTAAGCATAGACGCGCTCAAGGATTTTTTCTACTAGCAGTCACTTATCTAACTACTCGATTAGTAACTCGTTCGTCGGGCTATAAGTGCTACCCTCGGTTATTATAATTAATCTTAAATAATTGCACTATTATCCTATAGAAAGCGTGTAGATATTTCGCTATATCTAAAGGGTAAATAAACGCTTTATTTGTAATCCTCGACCTTTATGTAAGTCGCGATCTAGTCTTGAATGGTAAAGCTCATTAACTCCGTAAAAGTCTATTCACTCATTGCTTGACAAACCTGGTTACTGAAACAAGGTGGCTTGAAATTGCTTACTTTCTTTGATAAAAATTAATGATGTGGTGGTAGACTGTTCCATGGAAATCGTACAAAAACTATGGCAGAACGAAATATAAATTGGAATTCACTTTTTACAAATGTTCAAAGACCTACGGATGAAAAAGTAAGTCACACTTAACAAACACGCTTATGGAGCTAATTTGACTAGAAATTGATCAGTATCATGATTTCTATATATCAAAGTTACGCAGGCACCTTAATTTAAAATTCACAACACTTACAAGCTTACGACCTCAATAATCGACGTGTAAGTAGGACAATCCAACAGTAGCGTTATTTGTGTCATCAATGTCTTCAGTGTGACATTAACTTAGGTATTTTATTTTAACCGACTTAACCTAAAGTCACTTTTTGCTATTCGCAACGCTCTCACTGTTTGCAACGCCGCTACTATTTTCAACGTTTCAACTATTTTCAGCTTCACAAAATTTTGTGTTTAAAAAGTCTGTGAAATTTAAAAGAGTTTTGTGCACTTCTAAATGTCATGAATACACAAAGTTCCGAACCTAGGTTTTACATATGTTACTCTTCTTACTTGCTACATAATTCGAATAGACCGTACACGTCGCTCAATACAAAACACAATACCTCTCCAACCGCATTCGTTCACTAGAATCTCAGTGGAATGTCTAGAAAGAGTTTCATGTGCTCGCCGATATCGGCGACGGTGCGGTCTTCCGCGTGTTAGCTGTCGTCAGTGACGTCATCTGCGTCGTCGTCGAGCGGCTCGTCGAGCGTCTGGCTGGTGAGCGCGGCCCAGAGCGGCGAACGGGCGCCGAGCTGCGCCGAGCCGCGTCGCTAGCTGTCGTGCGCGTACGCAGCCGCGGCACCCACAGCACTCATCGCGCCGAACAATATCGCCCCCACCTCTCGGTCTGGAGTTATTTCCACCTAGAAAATAAACTATGTTTAGTTACACGTAGATAAACATCCGAATAATGTGGCCATTTCTGTTCACTTCAAATTAAATTTGATTCAAGATTTATAATCTCGTTGGATTGGACTACGTATTGCTATTTTAATATAGAATAATTGTGTAATATCCACAGGTCTTATAAAATAATATATACAAAGTATATAGCCTATATATTTGTATCTTTCAAATGGTAAAAAAAAATTTTCAAGTAACTGCCGTGATTCCGAAATACACCAATATACCTTCCGCATACACAAACAAAATTCGCACCCTCTCTTTGTAATTTTAATATAGATGTATTCGGATGAATATGATTAGCATAGTAATATAGCATAGTAAAGATATATTTATTGAGTAATAATCTGCAATTGGATCACTCTTTAGTTTCTCCCTTCGGTTAAAAATGAATAAATAAAATCTAAATATTGCACCAATACCGTCTGCCGAAGTAAAAATGGTTGCCAACGCATCATATAGATCGCAGTAGTTTATATTATATATTTGCCAACAAAACGGCATAACAGCGACGCCAAACTGGCTTGTGACTATCTATCTATACAAATATTATAAAGCGTATACCGGAGGTAAATTTTTGGAACCACGGCATCTATGTAAAATATTCTTTTATCATTTGAAACATAGATTATTCCGGATGGATATAGGTTAATTACTTGTTTTTCTCGAAGGAAATCCAGGCAGGTCGCTAGCATAGCATCAAATCATATGGGAATAAACGAGTAAAAATTCAATTTATTTGCAAATTCACTCCTCTACCGTGTTTTACAGTATTCGATGAAGCAGAATTCTCATTGAGTGAGCCAACTGAGCGCAGTTACTCAAGCGCTTACATTCGGTGATTGAGAGCAACGTTGCGCGAAAATTGGTGATCATTTGATTTCCTTTGTGTCAGTATGGAAACCATTTAGTACTTTATTTAAAAAGCATTTTCAGGACTAAATAGTAAGTACCAATAGTACAAAATGATTTTTGTGGCTTTCTCTCTATTAAAGGTCAGACATTTAGTAAGTACTTGCTTCTCTCAAGGAAAAATAATCCGTATATGCTACACCATATTGTATATATGATTGCGCTGCTAAGGTACAAGAGGAGAGGAATACTTAAGAGCTAGAATCGGATTGAAAGAGTTTTAGTTCGACATCCACAGTACGGGAACAGATCCATTTGTCCGGTGGAAAGTATCCTACATGCTGACCCTAGTCTAGCCTAGTATCATCTCAATCTGCTTAGAAGATTACCTTCAGACGTAACTTGCTACTCTTCGAGGTATTGAGATGAAACATACCTTATGTGCTATATCAACCCGCTTGGAACAGAGTGGTTTAACATGTTCTAGGCCTGCTTAATTACGAAGGTAGACCTGTACCTTGCAGTTGGTTATTAATAGAATAAGATAGGTTAATCAACCCAGTATAAATATCCCTGAAAATTTTAACAAATCTAGTATTCTCTGTATATCTAATAGTTTATCTTAATCCCACACCAGGACAAGAAAAATTGACAGTCAAATTATTATATTTAGGATTAAATAGGCAACTAAATTTAGTTAAAGTATTAGTATATGCAATGCACACTGAAATGGTCTTTTGATTCAATGATCACATGCTCACCATATTTAAGCAGGACTAACTCCTCGGAGTTACTATACTTTATATACTAGTTTAGTCTATACACTAAAAGTAGAATCATCAAAATCGATTCACAGATAACGGAGTTATGGCTGGATATATAAAAAGATTTAAATACATGCTCACGAATATAAAAGCTCCTTTTTTTGAAGTCGGTTAAAACTATTTTCACTCAGTTTATTCAACACGTTATAACGGGCCTTAGTTTTAACATACTTTTTTTGTAATCTTTTATGTTTTTGTTCCAAACAAAACTATCTATTAATGTATTAATGTATATATATACATATATATGTAGTCTTTGTTCTCGATATAGAGATTAAAATATTTTTTTTGGAATTTTTGTCTGTGTGTCTGTCGGGATGATACTTGGCATTTAAGTAACTTATAATATAATATATGATCAGGGGCCCGTTTTATTCTGGGAAATGGTTCTGTTCCAGTTGGATCGGTAATAAAAATTAATATAGACAATCTATTCAAAGGGCAATAAATAAAATGTCAAATGTTATGATAAATTGATATGTTTTGTTATTGTTGATATTATAAATCAAAGAACTAGAAAAACACATTTCTAAAACAATGCGGGTGCTATATTTAAACGTACGGCGTAGGTGTTCTGA
The DNA here is from genome assembly GCA_003671415.1 of Megathymus violae. Classification (NCBI taxonomy): domain Eukaryota; kingdom Metazoa; phylum Arthropoda; class Insecta; order Lepidoptera; family Hesperiidae; genus Megathymus; species Megathymus violae. The sequence goes on along the minus strand of PDGT01000023.1, from coordinate 745,915 downwards.
AGCGAAGCGAGGGAGTGTTATTAATTAATGAATAAGCCGGCATGACACTTGTTAATATGATTTTTGAATGTAAGAGTGGAAAACCGGTGTCGAATACAAGGCTACACTATTATAATTTCTTTTGTTTGAACCACTAAGATTTTTAATTTTTATAGCTTAGTAGTTTTGCTACGATTTCATAAAGTTTATGATTTTTATACGCAAAAAAGCTTCATTAATTAAACGTCGTGAAGAAAACCCGCACCTCGGGGGGTTAGTCCTGCATAGTGTTCTCAAAGGTTTTTGAAGTCTGCCAATACATACTTGGCCTGTGACCTTTATCTTTATCAATCACGTTGCGAGAGAAGATTCGAGTCCAAAAGTAGGAGAGCTACAAGTTGGAAGGATGATGATAAACCATAAAATTGGCTAATGTAATTTAAAATGTAGTACAGATTACAAAATGTCGACATTTGCTTCCGATGTTATATTTATATTTTATCCCGATAGTCGTAAGAATTCTTCTTTGTGCTTGGCGAGCACACTGGGGAAAATATGTATGTGGAATAAATGATGAAGGTAATATCTTTACAAACACATCCAACAAATAACTGTACGTTTTCAAATAGATAATATATGAAATCCTGTATAAATCATACACACTACACATTCAAACGTGATTCTGATCAGTAATTTTTCTTCTTAATCAGTAGTCCTCTGCTATAAAATTGCTTTATTATGAACTACAATTACCTACGCCCTGACTTAATTTGGGTTGAACAATTATCATAGTAGATATTACGTGGATGTGATCAATGCCAATCTCTAAATACAAAACTACAAAAAGTACAAAAGAAAGTGAATATCATCACGATTCTAGAGAATTTAAACTTGTATATATATGAAATGTGGCCTACGACCATCTGAAAGATAGGTACATTCTTTGAAATGGTGAAAGAAGAAGAATGGTGAAGAGCTTTAAATAGGTGCCGTGATTCCGGTGATTACTCTCCGCATACATACAAACTTACAAAATTTGCACAATCCGTTTATAATATTAATAGATATAGATTCTCTACATACGTCACGGTAGTTATATATTTGGGGCTCAGATAATATAACATAAACATTCATCAAAATCCTTTGCCCAGTCTGTGGGTTTTTCAAAGAGCTGTAGGCTGATAACAGAGTAACTGAAGTTATTTTTTTCAGATAAAAAATCAAACAATTACGCATTACACTACGTCACTACACGTTATGGTTATGCGTTACGCTTTGCGACTATGCGTTATGCGTGTTTATATGGTTAACATAAAAACTTCTCACAGAACTACATAATACTAGTCCCATTACAAGTCTGTTTACCATCATTATCATTACAACCCTGTCCCACGGACGTGATAATTAATTTTTAATACGCACATAACTTTTGTCCCCCGTACGGGGCTAACGTTCAAAACTGTAGGCTCTAAGTGCTTAGAGGTTACAAACTAAATACATTACTCCTTAGGGCTTCATGGAAGGCTTCATTAATAAATGTCGGTGGTACCAATAGGTAGATACTTTATTGGATCTCGAGGGTGTTTGAAGTAATTTGTTTCATGACAAAATTTATAGGTAGTCCTAGAATATTGAAAGCAGCGATTACTTAGCAACGACAAACAGTGTATAAAACAGAAATAAGGACAAAAAGAATACATTAAGTTTCTATGTACTATAAAAAACAAAAGAACAAATATTTATGCGAACCCTATGTAAATTTATAGATATACAGTTCTCTGGAGAACAACTCAGAACCATCGCTCCTTACTTGTAATGAAATGAAATGAAATAATATTTATTCGAAGTTGGTTTCTACAAACACTTTTCGAACGTCAAACTACGAAATCGCTTCAACAAATCCCTAGCCTGAGTAGCCCCGGAAGAAGAAGCGGCAAGAAACTCCGGAGTATTTTTTCCTACTCACAGTTACAGAACGCACTTATGGCTATAAACTGGCTTATTATTAAACTCATGTCCATCATGTCATGTTATATTTTCTACCAGGCATTAAAATGTATTTTATTGTAACAGAGTAGACATTGTTTCGTGACTTTGGACGCGTGGTTTCTTCACACTTGTTAAGGAGACCGGATTTTGTTCAAATTGATTGATGCAGTTGGCCTTGACGCCTTTACAGCGGAACGCGGACAAGGTTTTGAGATCGGTAAAGTTCAGCCGTAAAAAAAACGATAGAGAGGGGAAACACTTCGATTGATTTTTAGCTCTATTCGTAGAGCACCTTTCCTAAGGGAATTTTATCGTTTATGATATTCGGACATATGACTTAATTATATCGCTTGGTTGCCTAGTCAAACTTAGGGTTGGGTATTGGGCTGTCGAGGCTGTCTGTCTAGTCCTAGAGGACTGGTTGGACAGGCAGCATAGGTTTGCTAGCCTTCTGGCTTACAAAGATGCTCTCCGGACGCGAATGTTTCGGAAAGTACTTGTGTCGGATAGCCAGGAGAGAACCGACTACCTCTCGCTTTCGATCATAATTCAATCGATGGTTTAAAGCGAGAGGTCTTGGGACGCCTGATCCCTGGGAAATGAAGTCGCAGAAGGAGGCAGCGGAGCGGAACGGAGAATTAAGAGCCAACCTCTATATACGCAGCCGGAGAGTAATACGTCGTAGGAGGGCCTGATAGATCCACTGAGGCCTTGGTGACAGACACGGGGGTGTTTGTCTTCAGTAATATAAGACTTCGACGTGGCACATGTAGTTCGCGCGCACCTCTTAATGTAGACGTGATGAAGAAATTCCAGCTCCATCCCAACCTCGAGAAGGGTTACCAAAAAGGATCAAGCAGCCTTGAAATCGTAGAAGAATGCGAGAGGGTACCCATTATCTCGATCAGGATGACGAGGAGGGACTCCCGTCACGGTATTAGTCGGTAGGATTATAACGTAACCTATCTATGGACCCCGCGATATATTAATGATGATGGATATTCCCACGTTGAAAGAAGGACATCGTTGCGTTGAAGGTATATTAGCAAAGAGAACGGTTATACATTTATCGCACGATTTGTTGGTGAAAAAGTCACCGCTTTCGTCCTGGCCACCAACAAGTCTTATGGATGTGGTGTCGACCTCATACTAACTACACACCGTCTGCTAGATAAAACAATACTTACTTGAGAAAGCGTGGTCTGATCAGGATCCGAGCGTTCCTCGAGCACAGTGTCGAGCTCGAGCGAGGGCGGCGCCCGTGGTGATCGCACCAAGCTGACGGCGCGCGGTCGACTGCGCGCGGGCGACAGTCGCACAACTGACAGTTCGCCGCGGTCCAGCTCACAGTTGCGTCTTCTAGCTCGTTCCCTTTGTAATGAACATCATAGAAAGTCTTAATAGTTTTATTATTATTCTATATCATTTGAGTGATTATTACAAAAAACAATCGCTGTTTCCTTATAATGGACGAAGAATAGAAGGGGAGGTATGCATTTAAAATTTCACAATTTTATAGACACCAAATCATGTAGAAATTTGTTTATCGAGAAAGCTAGAACTCACAACACGATAATTATGGTTAATTTTACATTCCGTTTTGCGGTTACGTCATGATGTTTTGATACATGATGATTCTACAGCCAAATTCTTTCGAATATTTCTATTGCGGTGTGTACCTATTTTAAATTGACTCAGAATATAGAAAACAGAATTATTCTTCATATCAATACATATGTACATACTACTGCATTATAATTATTTATTTATCCTTATTGTATGACGTGAAAATAAGGTTTATATAAGGCGGCAGGGCGACTAGTAGCATTACACACAACTAATATATTTTAAAGAAAACATACCTCGCTAATTTCGCTCTTCTTCGCAAGCAGCATATGACCGTTAACGCTAATAGTGGAAATCCAAATATACAGGATACAATTGGAACAACTATTGACTCTGGTGTCACTGAAACAATACAAAACTGTTACGTATTTTTTACTGAGATACATGTTATATGGTGAGTGAACTGCCAAAATAAAAGAATAGCTAACGAGCATAATGTGTCGTAGCCTCTTCCTATAAATGTTGTTAATGGTAATAATTTGATACAAGATAATTTTTTTTTTAAGTTTCTTACGTCCAATGATGCCATTGCTTCAGTAACTCAGTACCCGGAATACTCCCGGGCAAAGAAGCGTTAAGAAATTCCCAAGCAGAATATTTCTCAATATTTACTTATTTAATATGTAACCAAATGATACTAATCCCGTAGGTTCCTATAGTAATAAGTTGTTATAAGATTTTCTTTGAAATAAATTTTATATACCACTATGGCAATTTCGTTAATAGTTGGAATATAAAATTTCGGATTTCGGTTTCAGTTAGGTTAGGAATATGAAATTATATATATAATGTATTTACAAGGTTTAACTTAGGAGAGTAAGGGGAGAACGGGAATAACAATCAACCGGCCCTAATGTCAACCCCACCTGCACGTGTCCCTGGACATCGATGACAAATGTCATCGTGGTGCTCTCTGCTAGACAACAGACGGGGCTATGGCGACCGAACAGATGGCGGTATAACCATTTCTTACCCAGTCGGGTAACCGATTGGAAGAAGTTGCAGCGGCCTTGAAGTCTAAATAACTTCTTAAATGACTGGTGTAGAAAGAAACTGGGCCTCCACTACATTAAGATTATGTCATGTCGAAATATAAAAGCAGTGAAAAGCCATGTGAATATTGTTCTCATGGAAATCAGACCAACTAATCATATATTGTTTTCTGGAGTTAGTAGAAATATGCTTGCAACCATAAGAACACTAGTAATAATGGCCCTTGTTTACACAGAATATACGAAGTCATAAAAAAGTGCGTAGCAGCAAACAGATTCCTTGTATTCATGGATGAAAATGATTACGATTAGGTACATCCATAAGATAACAAGTTATCCGTCACTTAAATATCTGTGTTAGCCGGGAGTCGGAACTGTGACTCTTCTTTTACTTCGCTTTATCATCGAGGAGATGGAACGCGAAAAAACATCTCAACACATCTTTTGAATAAACATAATGTCAAATACAAAGTAAGTTTCAGCCTGCGCGGAATCAGTTAAGACACTATTATTTTCAGGCGTCCTTGTCAGTTATTTAGTCCATGCCATAGTATCTTTTACCTACAAGCTGTACATTAATATTTTTCTTACTAATATTACAATATTATAAGAATATTAACCGACTCGGATATAAATATAGGAGATATTTTCCATATTTAGGGTGTGTCGAGCCTCGATACGGGTATAATCATTTCATGGATATTATACGTAAAACGTATATAATATCCCGCATAGAGGAACACATTTTATAAGTTAACTCAAGCTTCGAACGATCAGTCGATGTTGGTGACATAGTACAGTTAGTACCGGATGAATCTCAATTTCAAAGTTTAAAATACCTCTACGAAATTGTTTATTGTGGATGACTGAGATATTTATGCGTTTATTCCGCATTTATTAATTCGGGAAACCTTTTAATGTTTCAGAAATAATCTACATAAGACATAGTACATTTAAGTTCGATCTGCATAGTCTGTATTCGTGGCATTCAGAACAGTACGATTTCTGCGATCATTTTTACTCCGTACGTGGTTAAACTGTGATTCTTTCGGTGATCTTCCTGGAGCGTTATGACATGGGGTTCTTCAAAAAGGTGTAAAAAGAGCTCTCCTTCTCCTTGCATATTTGTTGAATTGTCTCTCAATTTCTGCTTATAATGGATTTCCGAGCATCACGCAAAAACTATGAAATGGGCAGATTTGAATATGAATCAGTGTAAAAACTGTTATATATAATAATGATTTCGGTTACAAAGGAGTGGATTTACGGCTTTGGGTGTCTTTCTAGAATCATTCTTTAAGTTAATATCCGATATACGACCATATGGGCCACATATAGAGATTTTACGTTTTCCAGAAAGCTATGGGTTACATTTATGTATATGTCGGCAAACGCCAATATCCTCAGCAGCATTGTCGAACAGAGCGTGGGCGTATAATCGTTTAATACTTTTAATTAATTGTTAGCAAACACTTCACACAGGACAAACGAAACAAGTAATAGTTCCTAGTGCGGAGGAACCGATCTCTTCGACCGCAGAATGTAAACTGAGGCTCCATCCGGCGGCACTCCCCTAGCTAGGCTCAGTTGTAGTACGATGTTAGCCGAGTATCGACGTCATTGCGGCGATGCTGTCATTACTCAGATATGTACTGTGTTTCGTTTCACGTTAATACTAATGACCATCTCCGACATATATATTATTTATATTCGGTGTTTTGTTTTAATTTTCAAGCTATAATTTTAGAAAAAAGGGTTATGGACTTTATTTACCATGCATTTACAATTATAACAACCCCTGTAACGTCAACTTTATCCTTCCAGCACATTGAACTAGATGAACAGACACACATGCGATGTGATCCTATGAAACTTTCACTTTCGCATCAATTGTGCTGAATCCAAAAAATGGTGAATCCTGGATCCGAATTACTAAATTCTTGCAAACGAAGCGACTAAACAAATCCAGTTTTAAAAATAAATCCATTTCTAAAATGTTTATCTGTAGCTTGCAGATAAATTTATGCCACGTTACACTTTAACGTTATTCCACATTGTAATCCTTTCAATAGATTATACATTTGCATACCTCATTAACTATTTAAATAGTAAAAGCGCTCCGAGGTTGAAACACTCAGCGACATTCACGTAGTGGTTGTATTTAGTTTTGTATCACTGAAACAGTGGCTACGAACTACTCATACGATTTATTTCATTCATACATTTAATCGTTATAAAAGATTACTTCTTTTGTATGTTACGAATAGTAACAGTTCATAAATTGATCTAAATTAACATCCTGACACTAATATTTCCGTACTAGGAGTCGGTGTTGAGGGACGTACAAGTGAGAAATCAAGAATACCCATAACCAAGAACAAACATCTGTAAATAGATATCTGTTCTGAGAATAATATCTGATCAGAATCCGGGTCTCTGTATATGAAAGCGTCCCTACCTACTGGTCTGATCGTTTATTGTATTTATATAGTATACAACGGGGTGTGCTATTTCATTAAATAATTAGTAACCTACCCTCACTCCGCTTGGGGAAACTTGATTTTTACGTTCACAAACAGTAAGGGAAACCTTATTTTACCAGGAGTTTTATAATTTTCGCCCGACGTCATACAGCTCTTAACCTTTCCTGTGAATCAGTGTATGATGTATTGGTATGGAAAAAACGTATGAAAAACTGTGTCGTAATTTTTGAAATTATCGCATTCAGACAGAGATGGAGAATTTATTTTATTCTATATAGCCTTCGTCCATCCAGGATAATGTGCTTTTCAAATGGTAAAAGAATATTTCAAATAGATGCCCTGGTTCCAAAAATTACCCCCCGCATATAGTACCTATACAAAATTTGCTCTCTCTTTATAATATTAGTATAGGTGCTACGAATAAATAATAAGTCTATTTATTCGTAGTATAGATGTAGACTAGCCCACCTAGTACAATAATTTATTCTACATAATTATACATACACGATATATATCTTATATCCATTCAGAATAATTTAAATTTCAAATGGTAAAATAATTTTTCATATAGGTGTCGTGGTTTCGCAAATTACTCTCCGCAGACACATAAGTTCACAAAATTCGCACTCCCACTTTACAATATTACTACATACTTGAAATAAATGTAATAATTTTTATTACACTACCTGTTTATTTACGTAGATTGTATTTTTTAGAAGCAAGTTCGGTTTTGGTGTCGGCTGACGGATCATTATGAGTCTGTAAATTCATCAACTCATATACTTGTATACAAGTCGTATCTATAGCATAATTAGTTTGTGTAATGCGAATATAATATTAAAGGTAGTGAATTTATCTAGTGTATTTATTGTGGACATTATATGATTACTTGTATTTACGCCCATTATGAAGGAACATTACCAGGAACGAAACGAATATAGCCCTCGGCGTTTCATCTTATGCATATTTTCACGTACACAGCATGGTAATTCTGAAATCTCTCAGAACAAAATCATAGTTAACTCGTTTAAAAAGCGTAGATATAGTCATTTATTATGGGTAAATGTACTATAGGTAATATTTTTATCATTTATTATGTTTAAACAGTTACTATAGCTAAATAAATCCACTTGCAATTACAACACTCTTACCGCGGCATTAGCAGCGATTTTAATCTATGAGATTCGAAAATCACAATTTCGTCAGCAAAGTATGGAAAGCCTAGAAAGTTAGTGTTATATGAATTTATAGATGAAAGTATCTTTCCAAAATATATATGCCATTTTATTTTACTTACCGGTAGGATAGATGATGATGGTGGGACGTTTGCTTCCATTGGCGCTGGACTTGGCTACGGGGACGCTGCTGGCGGTGGTCGTTGTGGACGAGCTAGTGGGGAATCTGTCTAGCAGTCGCGTGGAGTTCGTCGAGGCGGCACGTGTCATTATATTTCCATCTATATTCAAATTACATCTTTATTAATTAGATGAACTACAAGAAATTAATTTATATGAGTATATTATATTCCTTTATATTGATATATATTTATCTGCATTTTGGGAATGTGGCAAAATTTTTTGAGCGCTTCTGTGCTTCATGGGGCACGTTACGCCGTCAGTGTCGGTTGTTAAACCATATCGGCACAGGAAGTTGGGGGCCACTTTAGGCCTCCTCGGTTACGAGTACGAAGAGGGATCCGTACCCTGCAGTGGGCTGCTAATGTGTTAAGGCCAATGGAACGATGTGAGGCCGCAGGATTTCAGGGTCTCCTATTTTAAACTTAAGTCAACCTGAGTCAAAGGCCTACGAGCGGCATAAGAACTTCCGATTGCCGATTCCGATTCTGAATTGGCATTCGCAGGAAAGCCAATTTCCTTCGCTCGTAGTCCATCCTGCAGAACAACGGACAAGTCTACAGCCTCAAGCCTTTTTTGTTTGAGGTCGTTTAGGATTCTGGCTACCTAATAATACCGAGTTTTGTAAAACCCCGTAGGTATTATATACATCGCTGTTTCAATATACCAGTGTAGTGTGTTCAATTCACTAAACAGTAACCCGCAGCATACGGGCAAGCTCATACACGACCCGTCCTTAAAGTTTCACAGAGATTGATTGCCCCATCGAAGAACTTAAACTGTGCATTGAAGCGTGTTTTTGTATTGATATTTACACTCTGGTAATTGAGTCATTGCTCTGTAAAATGCAGTATAAAAATACTGAATAAGTTATCGGTATAATATTTTTAAGTCTACCTAATTTGTGTTCTCTTGGCGTTAGTCGCTCTGTTTTACATGTACTAGGAAGTGTTTAACTAATTCTAAAATCAGAACAGTGACAGAACTTTGCAAAAAAGATGGACGACATTTTAATTACTCTACATCCCGCATGATGGCGCTGCTTCGAACACACAAAACAAAACTGTCCATTTGCACGATGTAAGCTATGCAATAGATTAATGAGAAGAGATAGAAATGAGATAGTTAAGATGTTTCTTAAGGTGTGTTTCTTTTCCGAATGTCAAATAGTTGTCCAAAGTCTATTGTTGAAGTGATTTCGCTATATGTCTATTTGGCTGTATGATCTTCGGAGTATATTTGAACGTATGTAAATGTGGCTTTAATACGAGTTTGATAAATCGGACCACTTGGAATTAATTGATTCATTATTTATTACGGCGCTTACCTTTAAAACAATGATAAATAGACTTAATAGCCCCTGTAACTTTTCTTTACCCCTTTACGCCATTAATATATTGCCAATCTAGTATATTTATGTTATAGAGATCATTATTTTATGGGTAATATTTGTTGTTTGCTGCTAGTATATTTCACCGAACAAATCTCTAGTATGGTAAAGCCGTATGTGTAAATATAATAATAAAACTGTATGTTTGTGGTATGTTGCGAAAATGATTAATTGTGGATACTGTTTCTAACATCAATCATATTGTTACGAAAGTTCGCGAAGGCTCGGTGGAAAACAATAACGGCTATAAAAACCAGGTACAGTCAATCAGGGTAACTTTGACAGGTATCGAGCACATATTTGCTAATATGATTTTTTGTAACAAGACATAAGATATAAATATTAAGTAAATTTTTGTTCTGAGATCGTGAAGAATAGAATTCTAAAATGATCTGATTCTTATTCATGGAAATTACAAAAGAAAATTGCAAGAGTATGGTATGGCAAAGTTGCCCCGACTCCTGGGTAACTTTGGCAGTATCTATGTTTTTCACTAAAATCGCTTTTTATTTGTATATTGATGATTCTGGGTAACTTTGATCAAGAATCTTTAAAGTTTCCGGGTATTCATAATGGAAAATAGTAATATTTTTTTATAAAGTGGTAACAAAATCGAGATCCAATCCACTAATCATTGAGCTTAGAATTAATACCAATACAATAAATCAAAAACAATTATCAACTGTCCATGTACAATAAATCAGCATTTATTTGGTACTAGCTCAGTCCTCGAATTGTGATATTTTTGTTTCTATTACCCCAATAATATCTTCCTACTTGCGTTTACATTTCTTCTCTCCGCTCGTTTGTAGTTTTGATAGTTTCTATAATAAACAATTAAGAAATCATGATAGGTAAAAACTGAGAAAATTACACAGAATGTCAAAGTTACTCTGCTTGACTGTACTAATCAGAACTACCTCGAGCACCTTAATCACTCACATCTTGTGGATAAGGGTGAATATCGCGTACATGTTTAAATTGTAGTTCTAGAACCTGGAAGTAGGTATAAATAGCGGGTAGAACTGTCTGCGGGTCATTCAGATTTCGAATACTAAAGGAAAGAGTTCTCTCTACGAATCGAACGAAATACCTGTGATGTGCGAGTGCGACTGTGATTTTTTAATGTTGAGGAGAAACCAAGCATCTGTGAAACTATTTTGGCATTTTTGGGACCGGTGTATCCTGAGACGTAAACAATATTAAAGCACAAGTTTGTATAAACTCCACATTATAACACGATGGTTCCAAAAATATTTCAAATTGTGTAATTCTTGACCGGCGTTTTCTATGTCTGACATGATTGATATTGATGACAGTAAAAAATTGTAAGGATCACATATACGCTGACGACTAAGAGCTATACATTTCTTTTGATTCATCGGAGACAAATTCAGCTGTTGAGAGGCTAAACGCGGACCTTCAACGTGTTTCTGACTGTTCACAAGCAAATGCCCTTGTGCTTAATCCAGAAAAAACCAGCTTGTTGTAATAGGCACTAAGAAGCAAGTAAAAAAAAATTACCGATCATGATCCTAAAATAAATGTTGGAAATAGTGATATTGTAAGAGTTACTGAAGCACGCAACCTTGGTGTCGTAATCGATGAATATCTCCGATTTAAGAACTACGTAAAGGTGCTGTAAAGGATTAGAGAGTACGTAACTCAAGATCTGGGCATAAAACTTTGTGATAGTTTAGTACTCTCTAAACTTAACTATGCCGACACAGTAATTGGTCCAAGGCTGCTAATGCGGTCGCAGAATCTTATAAGGCGAATTCAAAACGCTTGCAGAAAATTCTGTTTTTCTATTCTACCTGGAGCGCATGTAACTCCTTATTTAAACAGGGCAAATATACTGAAAGTGAAGCACCTTAGATAACTGCACCTTGCCTGTTTGTTATTTGGAATAATCAATCCAGTCTCCCCGATATCTATTTAACAAATTGCGATGGCTGAAAGATTTCCACAATCGATGTAACACAAGGGCGTCTTCATTTGCTCTCGCGTATTCTGCATACCATACAGCAGGATTTCGTGATAGTTTAAAATATTTAAATATAGCGCCACGAAATACTGGAACACACACACACACACAAGCACACACCTAGGATCATATGCGCAAATACGCGGGAGTTTGAGCGTTGGCCTATATCAAATTCAGTCGTCACAAAAAAGAGAGGTGTATACTAACCTGGTTATATCACAATATTTTGTTAGATTGTTTTCATATATACATATTATATTAATACGTAGGTACACTATTCTTTCGGAGACTCAGGCAGTAGGTCATTTAATTGGTTCATTGGAGAAAAAAAAAGGAAACTATTCAAGTTAGTGGTTAGCCAAAGTTTATTATTATTATTTTCATTGTTTTTTTTTTATGCGATTTACATGTAGGTACCACTACTTTAATATACTTTAAAATTAGTATAATATTTAATGAGTAATTTGATAGGTTCATTTATTAATTTAATTTTTTTGTTTATTTGGATTTAGGTATTGTATTACTTTATGGATTTTTAATTTTAATATTACTGGTTGAACTACGCGAATTAGGGTCGCCCTAAAAACCAGCGGTCGTGGTTTTGTAGTGAGGAGTGGGACCCCATTTCGTCAAGTTCTTATTGCTGTATATTTAACTATAAGTATAGTGTAAGAATATTGCCCATGTGTACTGCAGTATTAACTTGAAGAATTTAATTATATTCTACTCATCTTTCTATTATTTAAAAAGGACAAAATTACTGTGTTATGGAACTACGACATATTAATAATACTGCATTAAATGGTATGTTTAAAATGAAATCGGTTAATTAATTTGTAGGTAAATACTTTAACTGTTATTATAATACTGAGTGAATGAATATTTTATTTTTTTCATAACATTTGTTATTTGAAGGTTGTACCCGTTTTTATGACAAAGAGTGCTTTAATAATTGGACACGCTTCAAAAATACGTATTTGACTCAGATTCGCACAGACGCCTTAAAGGATATTATACCTGTCTGTCGGACCGTGGCATAAGAGGGGTAACGTGGTTGAGGCTCCCAAATTTTCTCGCCAGGCGTGGTTAGATCTAATAATAGAACCCTACGCTTACGTAGCTTGTCGTATTTTATTGTTTCTCATACAATAACCTCGACGAAGGCGAGATTTTATCAGATTTAGACATCAGATTACACTATTTTTCCACCCTTGTTGGGTATCATCGTCAATATTATTTTCGTGCGTCAAGAAGATTAATGAAGCAATAACACGGTTTGCTGGATTTTACTCACACTTGGTGAAGATAAAACCAAAATAATTATCGATTTGTCTTAGATTTTTTGTTAATTATTAAATCTAAAGTTATTGTTTAACACATTTTCTAAGTAAAGGTTTAAACCTAGCTTTTTACGAAATTTATTAGAGCTAGTGACAAATAACTTGTATATCAAATTACATCCAATAGCATATTTTGTTTACTTGTTAAGTAGGTGTTCAGCAATTAGTTATACGAGATACTTTAATTTTATTTATCTGTATTGGTTACAATATGAATGTTGAGTACTTTGTAGTTACGTTATTATTATTTTTTGTCACGGCTTTAAATAAGTCTCTAGTTTTCATTCAACTTTGAAACTGCTCCAGATTTGCTTTTTCAACGTTTGGCACGAATTGGATCTAGTTTGCGAACAAGTATTAAATTACTCTACTGAATAATCTAGTTTCCTTCCACAAAAGCTATTATTTTGAAATGCTATTTTTGTTTTATAATTATATTTATGTGTTTTTTTATGTCACAAGTCGACAAACGAGCAGACCAGCCACCTGATGGTATGTAAGTGGTCCCGTCTTTCTTTTGGAAATGTATTTTGTAGAAAATTTTTGTACATATGCAACAAGTGGAAGGTAGCTGTTTAATGGTGTGATTCGGTAGTGACTAGGTAAATGTTTTAAGCAAGCGTAATTGTATCAAATACGATACACAACTATCCAGATAATCCGCCGTCGTCGCTTGTCTATTTTGCCTAAAAGTTGACTGGCAGAGAATATTTATAGCATAAATTAATAGCTTATGTTGTGAACAATTTGCAAATTATGTACATTATATGTACGATATACAAATTACAAATGAATTATTACTTACGATTTTAAAGTTATATCATTGCGGACATTATATGTACATTTGTTGCTACGTATAAGTACATTAGAACGGCAAACGGTATCTGCCTTATATAAAAAAGGGGTAACTGATAAAATTGCTAGGATTCTTAGTAGAAAATATAAAATTAAAGAAATACTTACGCTTAGTTACGGTCGCCTAAAGATGTTATTCCATACCTGTGCCCCGGGGTTTACAAAGTTGTAGCTGCGGTAGCTCCTTTATTGGTCAAACAAAACGGGCTATGTCTCAACGGATAAAAGAACACATCAGTGTAGTCAAAAAGAACGACCCGAGGAATTTCGCCGTAGCAGAACATGTTATTGCGGTGCGTTCAAATCTCGTGTGCACGTCATTAAAATAGAAATGGCCATTGAGATCAAGAAACATCCCAAATTTTTTTTTGTTAAAGAGTAGGTGGGTATGAATTAGCTGAAGCCGGGAACATATTCGTTACTCTTCGTCAGGTTAAAACACTGTCAAGTTAAATGTTAAGATGTTATATAAGGTACTCTGTAGTTTAATATGTCGTTAGTGTTGTTTCGCATTATGATATACTTAGGAACGCGCAACGAAGTAGATGTAAAGTTGACAGACTTATCTGTCATTAGTGTCTGTCAAGTGTCAACTGTCAGGTGTTTCTCCCCGTCATCGTAGTCGCACCGTGATCACGATCTATGTAATTGGTTCAAAATATCGGTAAAAAACACAAACATCGTGAGTATCCGTTACAGATAAAAAAATCTGACTTTAGTGAAACTAGGTGGTGAGAAAATGTCTAGTCTGTGTAGACTGCCAATCGGTACTTGGCCAGCGTTGGGGGCTATGGTCTTAACTTCTGTTATGGTAAGAAGGGATGCGAGCCCAAACAGGGACAAAATTATATATTGTATTCGTAATGATGATGGTGATTTACCTCATACTTACATATTTTATGGTTTTTGATTGTAAATGTTTTGTATGTAATATAAAGTGAAGAAAAAAATTAATAAAAAAGAAAAATTAAAAAAAA
>PDGT01000023.1:666559-730891 GCA_003671415.1 Megathymus violae | reverse complement strand
AAGTGAAAAAAAAAACGTAAAGTTAAGTTAAGTTAAAGTAAGTAAGTTAAGTTAAGTAAGTTTAGTTAAGTTAAGTTTTTTAAGTTTTTTTTTTTTTTAACGTTAAGTTTTTTCATTTTAAGAAAATAATTTCAGTAACCGGAGCCGATTTATCTGAAATGTGCTCACTCACGTGTAGTATCGTTTGAATTTAAAGCATTAATTCACTGTAACTAATGTACTCTGTACGAATTCCCCGTAGCTACCACGATTCAGTAGCGGATTTTCTACAGTGGCGTTGTCATTTGTTGAAATTGAATAATTTAACATTTTTAAGGACGAACGTGGCTACGATTTTCATTATGCAGTAAAATCTCAGCGCATAAATGAAAACTTACGTTATATTTGTGTATGCTATAAATTTGCGGGATTACTTGGATGTACGTAAATGTTGACTGCGTGACAGCCTTAATAGATATCAATCTGTTTTGATATGAACGGTATTGTGCAGCGTTAGTGTAATATTTTCTTAGCGGAACGGTATGATTGAAATTAATCACTTGAAAACGTCGCAACAAGGATGGTATATAATTACAAGTAAGTATCAATTTCATATAACATTAGGACAAAAATATACGGGAAACGATTTTAAATTATGTGTAAATTGTGAAAGTAGTAGGCTAATTTATTTATTTTATTAGATCGTTCCTATTATTACTAGTATATAGCGTGAAAGCAACGGCTTGTAGGTAATGTACCCTTAGTGACGCCGGGAAGGACGACAGTACATATTTGTGGCCGCGTACCGTCGCACTATGGAATATGGTAGTACAAGACCTGATCATAAATGCTTTTTTGAAATGTTGCGAATCCCTCATTATTATAGTTTCATGTTATATTAGAAGACTCGTACTTTATCATACATATAGGTTGAGTAAATCAAGCTGGCTATTGAGGTAACGGAAATTCTGTAAAATTCGACTTGAAAATTGTGAACTTTTGGATTTCAATTAAGCGCTTTTGTTCCGAAAAAAGATATATAGTGTAAAACATATTTAGAAAGCGTAATTATTTTAAATTTAGAATCTGCTAATATTTTAAAATTATAATAAAAATATACTTACACGCGATTTTTGTATTACTATGCAATAAAATACCTAATTCTTGAATTTCGACCAGACTTTTAAGCTTACCTAAGTTTTGAATTTGGTTTTATTTTATGCAGAAGTTACCCCTCTAGTATACAAGCGATTTTTTATTAATATGCAATTAAAATACCTAATTTTTGAACTTCGACCAAACCTTTAACAGTTATCTAAGCTTTCCTAAGTATTGGATTTGGTTTTATTTTATGCACAAGGTACCTATCTATCAAGGTACCTATCTAGTATTTATGTGAAAATCAGCTGGAGATACTTGCGGATCTAGATTTTGATACCAGTATTCATAAAACTTCCTAAAAAATGTTAAGAAGTTAGACCAAGATACACTGCACCTTTTAAAAATGAGTCACCTCATCGCGGATACTGAGTTTCAAGTTAAAAAAAAATCAGTGCTGACGATATAATAATAAGATATTTATTTCCCATGAGACATTAAATTAAGACTAAGAAGTAATAACAAATTTGTACTGCAATCAATAGGTGGTAGGTACTAATAAAATTATTTACATTATTCGGTTCACTATCTTGACTTCTGTACTTTTATTTGCTAATCAGGTAATTCAAAATGAGTTGACAAGTATATTTAAGTCAAATATATATTTTTTGTCTGACTTGTAACTTTAACGCAAGTGAAGCCACGCGCAAATGCTAGTATTTGTTAAATGCCTATCTTAAAAAATGCAGATACCATCTACTTCGTGTGTGCAAAATTTTAAGTCCAAATCTGAAGAATCAAAAAAATATAGATGTTTGATCAGAAATAGACCCATATTTTCCATAGTGCGTCGTTAAGACGGGATGGTACGGGACGGGTCATTCTGTCACTCCTGGGGCACCGCGCCCTGAGGACCTCGTTTGCGTTCCGATGGAAATCTAGGAGTCCTCTACTTAGCGTTGAGGACGGTCACCGGGGGGATTTTAGCGCGGTAAAAATCGCATATAACCCGACGTCGCTCCCACGGCAACGGGTACCTTTTGAAGATTTCACCCTCGAGAAAAAAAAGGGTAATGTACCCTTTCAATGTCTATACAAACATTTATCAAAGTAAAGTTAATAAAAATAAGGTTTGTTGAAGACGGTTTCATTACTATTCGTTGCCTTATCATGAAAAGGGTTGCTTTGTTGGTTTTTACTCAGAAGGCAAAGGCTGCCCGCGACTAATGTTATATGGAATTCAGGATTGTGTACGGGTCTTTTAGATTTAATTTATTATACGGTTGGCACGTGTAAGATATTAAAGGATTTTTTTTGCTATCATCATTCTTAAAACAGTTGTTTTGAAAATTCTTCATTATACCACAATGAATACTAATATCTATAGTAGAATCCTAACGTAGGTAGGTACAATGAGGAGTTCCTATCTGCAGTGGCTTCATAGGAACATGCAGAAGGTATACTAATTTATACTTCTGTAACAGGGGTCATATATACAGGCGTTTTTTTATTTTTGTCGCGCCCGGAGCAACTGAAAGCATCATCAGCCGATATTTAATTATTATTAATCCTAATTTGGTTTCATAAGAACGCTTTTATGACTGCACTGAAACCACAAAACTTTCATGTCAGAAATTTCCAAGCTTTTCCCGAAATCTATTTCTTATCCGTAATTTAAAATCTCAATTCTATGCTCACCCTGACGGAACATACCTGAATCATTAGTCTTTATTTAATTAAAAAAAATTTAATGCATAAACAAATGTAGAAGGAGTCAAGTCAAAATCATAAATAGTATATTGATATTTACATTATCTCTGATGTGATCATACGGTTAAAGGGGAATAATAAAATCTAGCGTATTAAAAAAGGATCACAGCGTATAGGCGTGAACAAAGCCGACCACAAATCACGCCAACGGGCAGCCGGCCCCTATAGTAGCAGTATAATATTCAGGCCAACCATAAACACATTAATGATCGAGAGGGTGGTGAATTTATTCAATATAAATATAAATATTGAAGATATATAGATATATGTACACTATAAAAATGAAGTAGTTATCAAATATGATTAGATAGTTTTGTACAATATGTAATATGTGGTTGCATTAACTAAATATGTTTAACTTAATTAATTAATTTATGTCAATATATAATTCATGTCAAAATTATAATGTCAAATTAAGCAGATTAAATTACTTTACGAATATTATTAACCAAAATTATTTTTTTATCATAAGTTCAACAATATCAAGTGGTAAATATGATAAAAGTTATTTATGCATATTTATTTCTTTGTTCATATTAATTATAAAGTAATAATAAATAAAACACCTCTTCTGGAAATTTTAATCTGTGCCAATTCCGACATGTTATTTGAGCGGACTCACCAAAGCGGCTTGCTGCAAGTACACTTAAATATCAGATTCTGCAAATGAAAACATTATTGTCATATCTCGTGTTAATATACCAGCTCAGAGTACTTTGAAAAATTCAATTATTTTTTTGTATCATTAATACTTTCACTAAAGGTTATTTAAGAACTTTCGTTGAACAGAGTTTCGCGACCGGTGGTTACGAGCGTAGCACGTGGCACGAGCGTCCCGTAGTCCCTCCGCCGGTAAACTGGAGCTCATTGGGTCTGGATACGTTGGGATCGAAACAACGGGCACGCGGTGCATTTCGTCCGGTGACCCGAATACTTATAGCTCTACTTATACTAAGTCATATTTCCAGACAATTCAAACCTTTTGCTTACGGCTGACGATATTACTAAATTTTGTGATTGATTTCTTCAAACCTCTTTTGATAATTGTCTTCACCATTTAGACGTTTTTATTACGTCAAAATGACGTCTTGCTGCATCTTGGTACTTCATCGTGGTACTCAATATTACTAAATATGAAAGGAACGATCATCACCATTGTAATTAATTAATTGTTACTGTTAAATGTTACGTATAGGTGATCGTATCTGTAGATATTGATCTGTAACCTAGCTTTAAGTGCAGGTAGGTCAATATTGAAACACGACTAACAAAAGCGGTGTTGAATACAGCTGTGGCGTGCTTACTCAAGACTGCAATTTTTAATGATACAGGTACGACTAAAATATGAAGTGTCCATAGTTTATAAATATGTACTTTAAAATACGTGATTACCTCGTTGTCCAGCAGGGTGCACAACTGCAGAGGAAGTTGTTTTGGAGTCGAGAAGGAAAGGAAAGAATATTTTTTATTTTCTTTTCTTTATTTTTAGGTTTCACTATAATTATACGGAATTATTTTAACAGCCGAAAAACCTCACGATGAATATAATAGTTTTAAGTATCCATGTCAATAATTTGAACTAATTTAGATTTAGGACAAAGTTGCCAGTAGATATTTCTATTATTTTGTGGACAAAATATGGTTGAGCTTTAACATAAGCCTCAAATAAATAATTTTTAGAACAGGGGAAACTTGTATGCGCTAATTGATACGAACTTACAATTTTGGATTCTAAGTAGGGTTTTTACTTATTTTTTCCTTTGAAATCATTTTATTTATGACGACGAGGTTACAAACGAATATAGAAGTAATTTTCTTTTTTTCTCAAGATAAAATGTGACTTTTACTCA
This sequence comes from Megathymus violae, assembly GCA_003671415.1. Taxonomy (NCBI): domain Eukaryota; kingdom Metazoa; phylum Arthropoda; class Insecta; order Lepidoptera; family Hesperiidae; genus Megathymus; species Megathymus violae. The sequence continues at coordinate 726,194 of PDGT01000023.1, read as the reverse complement.
TGAATAAAAGAAAAATATGTTTTACTAGGCTGCGCTACATTAAAAGGTTGGTGTGTATTAATTTTTTTGTGTGGGTCACTTTATTATTATGTGGATTGCTGGCTGAATTTTGTAAGATCCTTTCTTTCCCCAAACATACAACGAATTAAATACTTATATAATATTTTATTGTTGTACTGATTCTATTATGTAAATAGATATCGTATCTTCAACTTTACCATCATGACTAACAATATGCTTTTCTAATAAAATAAACTTTGAAATAATGAGTCAGCAAGAACAAATTACAAACAAAACTTGAAGATTCGACTGATTGATCGTCTTTCTAATTTTGTTAGATTAGTGTTGTTGGAGTTGATTTCAAACAGAAAAACTGTCTTATTTAACTTCGTCTGACATTCATTTAATAAATAATTAGTATTTAGCTGATTACGCCAGTTCCAAGTTACTTTCCATATTATCTGAACTTTGCAAAAATTATAAATTTTTAAATGTTCATAGTTATTAACCAAAGTAGAATTTCAAAGGCGTAAATTTGTACAACATGAAAACGCTCGGAAGTTTCTTATGATAATATATAATCATCATGAACGTAATGATATATAAACATTACTTTATTTAAAATTAAGATATTATTAGTGTGTTGAGCCTGATTAAAGTTTACCGATTTTTATGTAAATACGAGTAAATATCGTAATTACAATGTGTGAATTAATATATTCATATTCGTTGATCTAGTTAGCTGGACTATTGCTCACTCGCGAAAAGGGTTGACGTCTGGTTGGCAGCCGGTCATAAAAAACCCTTTCTAAATCATTAGTATGTCTCTAGGTATGTATCGAAATGAGAGTGATAGGGTGCGTCTCCCAGAGGCGACGCGCAGTTGCAGCACCCAGGCGCTGTTTCGTTATATGAAAGCACGATGAATAGAAGGAAAACACATACTGCGCGTACCCCAGATAATGGGATAAGGTAAAGCTGATGACTTGTAGATCAAAGTGTAATTTCGGGGGGCAGCATGTGTAAGTTACAAAAAATGTAATGCAATAATACAATTTATTTAAAAAGGAAATAAATTATGAAATATATAGTTATAATCATGAATGTTTCTGAATATAAGTTTCATCCTATATTATAACTTAACTACGCGATCTACTTGAACTACGCGAATACTACGTAGACGCTGAGTACAAAAACAGGTCTAAATAAATATCTGTAAGTAAGTAAATGTTATCCTTTCAATTGGAATGTTTCACAAAATTCCTAAGAGGATAGATTCGACAAAAATTTGCTGCAAAAATATCCCGTAAGATTATACATTATAAGTTCTTCGACTACGTCTAACACATGAATTTCTTAAAAAATTGGATTATCTAATAGAAATATTTTAATTAGGTTATATTTGTTTCCATGTCGGGCTCTGATGTGTCTGACGTGTTTTGGAAACAAAACAAGAAACTCCCAACGGATATAATAATCCAACTGTGTTTAAAATTGTTTTCTTTTGGTATCGATTACCTTACATCATTGAGGTTTTTGCTTCTAAAAGTTATCATATTATGATGACCGACTTCTAACAATTTTTAAACAATTTAAAGCATCAAAATTGAATTTAATTCTTTTACTTTTAATCTAGATGTGTTATCAGCAAAAAGTCCAATGTCCGCATAATTATTAATGAGATACGATAAATCGGACTAGGGAAAGGACCTAGAATTGAGCCTTGTGGTGCAACTATCAAAATGTATGGTTCCGACGATGTGGTTTCATTTAAACTTACACGTTGAATTTTGCCCCTTAAAATAGAACGGTATCAAATCATTGACGCCGCAGTGTACCTACTAGTAATAGTGTGTAGCCGTAGTTACTAAGATGAAGAAAATTGAAGTACCTTATGAATGCTTAATATACATGTAGGTATAGGTATTCGTTGATCACATTAAAAACCCATAATTATTGTGTATCTAAAAGCATTATAATGATGTAATTAAATATACTTAAATTGATAATAATTAATTGTCATCAAATAGTTTTAATTTATTTGTTTTAAAAATATATTGTGCCAAGTTTTAGCCGTATTGGGGCGGCTTAGAATACTCCCCCAATCCCATGCTGGCAGAACAGGGTGTCGTAAGAGGCGACAGAAGCCAGCCTGCTTCGCAGGGCTTCGCGTATGAATTATATTATTAGTATTATTATTAAGTCATTAATATTATTACTGGTATTATTATGTTTCCGTGAAGCCTGCCTGGTTAGCTACCACCCTCCTGCTTGAGTCAGCCGCCAAACGACTCGTCGTGTTCCGGCTGGGAGCTTGAAAGCCAGTACCTTTTTTCTAACCTTCTTCTCATTTTCTGGCCGACAACGCATCAGTGATACCCTTTGGTCTTGGTTTGGTGGTGGTGACCATTTACCATCAGGTGGCTCGTCTGATGGTTTGTCGGCTATTAACATAAAAAAAGTGCAAATTGCAGGAGATAGTGTGCATTTTTTTATGAAATTTTTTATCAAACAAATTTTATTAAGTCCGTGTCTATATCTACAGTGGCGCTACAGTAGACAAATATGATTCGATGATTTTCATACCGTGAATGAACCAATTTTTCAGATAATTTTATATTTTTAAAATAACAAAGAAAGTCACAGTTAGCTGCACAACCATGCAGTGCGGTTAGTGCATTTTTGTATATCATCATTTTGTACAATATAGTTGGTTATAAATTTTTGAAAAAACTATCTCATATTTTCATGATATGAAAATAATCAGGGGATATATATTATTTTAAATCTTTTACCATTAGCTTCACCACTATTGAAGTCACCGACGTTCTGAAGTGTTTCATTTGGGGGGAAAACATTATTATGACTCTTTGTAGGTATGAAATGACTCCTTCAAATGCGACAATAATCCCCCTACTATATTTTTATAGTATTGTTACGAAGCTTCTCGAAGTCGGCAGGCTTGCGAAGTCTCTAGAAGGGTGGCCGACCGTTACGGAGAGGCAAACAATAGAGGCAAACAATAGAGGCAGACAATAGAGGCAAACAATAGAGGCAATAAAAGAGAAACCCAGGTAGTAATAAAAAACTACCTGGGTCACTCCAGGCCAATCTGGCCCGTATGACTCAAGCAAAAGGGGCGAGATTAGCACAGACGAGGGCCGAAATGGGGTTGTTACCTGACCCGCTATTGTTATGTCGATTTCCGGGAATTCCTGTTGTTTACTTCAACAAAGGGCGTGGAAGGATCTGGAAGCCCGGAAATCGATATAAATAGCGGGCAGGGTCGGCCACAAGGCATTCGGTCTCCGGATACGAAGTGAAGAGTTCTCTCCCTACGAAGCGAATACCTGCGATCTACGAGTGTAATTGTGATTGTGAAGTGTGTGTGAAGAAAGATAAAGTCTCTGCGGAACTATTGTGGCATTTTTACGAGCCTACGGATCCTGACACGTAACAGTATTTATTTTTTCGCGGTACAAACTTGACGCTGAAATCATTGTCAGGTGACAGTAATACACTGTAAGGATCACTCCTAACCTTTGTCGCGTTTCGGGCGTTGGGCGGTTCAGAAAAAAAAAAACACAATACCCTTTTCGGCTCTCGGGCGGCAAGCGTCCGCGCAGGTAACTACTGGTAAACTACTGTCGCGTACAAAAGTATTAATATGGAGCGTACGCGGTTTAATGTTTTATATGATGTTTTACTTTTATTTTTTACTTTTTGATTTATATTATTAAGTTTATTTTTATAAGTAGGTTGAGGTTAAATGTTTTAGTTTAATATTGTCGAAAACAGGAAATATTTATTAAATAATAAAAAATATGTACGTGCAACGTTACACCTTATACGACACAGCTGGTTCGAGTTTGTGTTTTACTATTATCTGTGCAAGGGCCGCGCGCACTCGTAACATGCCGTAGCGTTTGCCTTAAAGATTAAAAATGCTGAGTGAATAAAGAATGCTGTCATATTGTGTCGCATTATATGCGTCGATTGCTTTGTATGAAAGCTGTATCATAGACTTGGTGTACTTGTTAATACTTTCCAAATAGTATGAAAGTCATCGCTACGTCGAAGATTAAATAAAGATTATAAATTTCACTTACCTATGCAAAACCGAGGGCCCTCTCCGAACGGTAGAAAGTTGAAATTGATCTGGCAGTATTTTTGTCAATCAATCTCTCGGGACGCCACTTATCTCGCTCGGGGAAAACTGTTTCGTCATAATGCAACGCCAATACATTGAAGAATACAGGTACTCCTTTTTCTATGGTTAGTTCATCATTTATTTTGTATTCTCGTGAACATAATCTATCCAGGTAAGGCACGGGAGTATGTTTGCGCAAGGATTCTACAAAACAATTTGCATTGCAATAACAATTAAAAGCATAATAAAGTGATTAATGTCTAAATTAATTTTTTTTGGTTGTTATTTGTTATATCGTTGATGCGCATGAATGATGATGATGTTGAATGATGAATGAGTCAAAGTACTCGTCGACTGTCTACTGTTTGCTTTCGTAGGATTCTTCAGTCATATTGTGCTACGGAATCTTGGTAATTTCGCGAAATTATTAGTAATCGGCAATGTGAAAGGAAGGAGTAATAAAGATAGGTCACCCACTTGACCACAGACACAATAATAAAACGTAGTTATAATACCAGCATGCTCGCTTACGGTTCCATTAGACTTTTGAGGGACAGAAAGGCTTGAATAAAAATGGTAGCTCACATTTTCGTTGATGACCGCACCGTGAGTTATAAAGAAACAATGATAAAGAAGGCAAAGTGCGTGACGTATAATAAGATATTATGGGATATCCTGTAGGGGTGTAGGGCGTATTTTGTAAATCTATGGTGGTACTGAGTTTTTATTGTTCTTTAATTGATACGTTCTCACTGCGGAGGTACTAACACAAGGAGCTGGTAGCAAAGACTGTGACAGTTCTAGAATTTTTACAACTTAATCATGTTTCTATGGGAAGTATACAAAATTGAAATTTTTGTTTAGCATGTTGTTGAAAAATATATTATTTACCACTAGTTAGGTAAAAATTTTGCAACAACAACATTTCATACGTACCATTAATACACGCGGTTACGTACTTTAGTTCGAATAATTCATTGTACCCCAAAACGACGTTCCCACTTTTTTCGATTGCGTCCTTCACTTCGTTATAAAGTTTTTCCTGCGCAAAGTATTTATTGGGAGTGGGGAACTAAATAAACTTAGCTATGAATAAATATAATTTAAATATTCACGTAAACATTTTCGACGAATCTTATGTGTAAGTTTATATTACCTGTGCTTCAAGGTTGTACGACAATTCATGTAAGGTATAGGAGAGTATAGTGGAGGATGTTTCTATTGATCCCAGTATAAAAATTGCTGCTTGTGCCAACATTAGGTTATCAGCCAACTCTAATAAAAATAGTACGTGTTAATATATATAATAAAATGTCTAATCAGTACTTTGAAGGACAATGCTATCGAGGTATAAAGTATCGCAGTCTTGGCATAAATTACATGTATATGAAGTCTGTAAGGATTATTTCCTGTTGGATGATTTAATTTTTTTTCTAATAAAATAATGATAGTTAGAAGTAGAACCCAGAGAGACTAGAAGGAATATTGTACAAGCGTGTGATATACAGTAGAGTATATTATATAGTGCAAATTTACTTGCGCAAAATGTCCAAAAGTAGTGGTTTAATACATTTAGCCATCGATAAAGATGTCGCTATTAAGTATAAGGCACTACCACACATGATCCGCATATCTATGAGATATATAATAACATTACATTATGATTATCATAATTACATAATATTATAATTATTATGTCGTATTACTTGTTCAAAAATTTTCTGTCATACGTATCAATTGCGCCGCATTTCGCCTTACCGGAACCGGACTCAGCAGGAAGTTTTAATTTTTTTTTTAATTGAAGTAAGTGGTTAACGAGATCCTTATTATTTAAATTTGTGACATAATTTTTTTTTCGCTCGTTAACGACATTCCAGAAAATGTTTTTGATATACTCAGTTGCGGAAGTGGAAAAGAAACAAAGTCTGAAAATGAGACATTGAAAACAATAATAATTTTAATTAGAATAGCGCTTTATTTAATTAACATGTCTCGGTAATTGTCGTATATCATAAAGCACATGAAGAAAATAAATTAGATATACATAGACTTTATAAAATGTATGGAATCAATAAAATAGTAAGTTGGTATTATTATTAAATGCTTTGCTCAGTATACTATTTATGCTATCATTGCTTAGTTTACTTGTATTGAAATTATGATTGACTACAAGTAATTACAAGAAATTTACTAAAAAAATCCTTACCTCAACACCGCGGCTATTGTCAAAAAAAAAATACCATAAACATCTCAAATCCACGCCGAAATGTCCATTTTACCATGTGGCTGGTAATTTTCCACAAGCGAGATTCTTGTTTATTCAACACGCTGATTCGTAGCCCGAACGCAGTATACGCTACCGTATCCGATCGATGTGTACATCGAAAATAACTCCTATTAGGGGATAAATATTATTTTAGAACCTACACTTAATTTGGTAATTTTTCATTTAAAAACCATATTGTGACGTAAAATCTATACTAATATTATAAAGATGAAACCTTTGTATTTCTGTATGTTTGTAACGAATAAACTGAAAAACTACGGAGCCGATTTAAAAAATTCTTTCACCATTAGAATGCTACATTATCTCTGAGTAACATAGGCTATATTTATTATTAGAAAAAATAAGGTATCTTTGCTAAAACTCCAGTAACGTGAACCAAGGTGTAAAAAAATTTGCTTAAAAATTTCTTCATCGTATACGCTGTGGAAACTATTGGTGATAGAACAAAAAATGTTCTACAATATTAGAAAACACATTAATATCTACAAATAACTATGTGATACTGTATGTTCAACTATTGTAGTTATGTCACTATAATCACTTTTTACATTGTAAAAGCTGACAAAAATCAGACCATGATAACCATCCCTTCGTATTCATCCTTATCCAAATAAATCATATCATATTCAAAACTGTTTTAATACCTATAGATAACTTTTTGAATTACTCAAATCGGACATTCCGTTCAGAAAATTTTACGAATTTAAGAAAATAAACACCGCCGCCGCCGCCGAGCAATGACCAGTGTGGACCCACGCAGTGTTGCCAACTCGGATTTTGAAAAAGGCGTAGGCCAGATTAGAAAATTACGTAGAAATAATAAAAGTTCTATGTAGAAAATACGTAGATTTCCGTACTTTTTTTCTGACTGAAATCAAGAGAGTAGGGTAGGTAAAAGTGAATAAAACTACAATTTATATGACCCTAAAAGTAGCAGACAGCAGACAAACAATAAATTTAAAAAAATTATCGTTAGCAAACAAAAAAAAACTACGAATTACCACTTGTAGATCATTTAAAAAAGTTAGCTATCAGCGAGTCATCCTCAAAGTATTTAAATAATTCAATTTTTATTTTCTTCCCGGTTTGTTTCCCGGTCTTACTCAGTCACATTTTTTTGGACAAAATCCTGAAAATAAATTATTATTTGAAAACTAAGTAAGATAAATATGTGAAGTTAATGATAAACATGTTACCTGGAAACATTTGCCCTAAATGGGCTATACACGGTACAGAACGTTTTAAATTAGAGCAATGCGTCAGTGTTTAAAAACCTTAAATTTTTCAATGACACTTTGTTTTTAAAATGAATGGCGCGACGTGTTGAATGGCGAAGCAAGTGCGCGTTAGTACGAAACAGAACGTTTATTTACTTTTTTCGTGAAAGTAAAGGAAATTATCCCCTTCTATTTTCTAAATTCTTTTTTGCAAATTTTGACAATTTTGATAGAACTAAAGTCCGTAGGTTTGCAGCAAAGGCTTAAAATACGTAGATCTACGTAAAAAGACGTAGAATTGGCAACGCTGGCCCCACGCAAAGCAGCAATAGCGTAGGCAGGCGGACAAGGCCACGAGGGAGGGGGCACGAAGTGCGCGGCGGGCACATCTATGAAATAGGCAATCGTGCAGTCGGCTTCTTACGCAGCGGACTTACGTAACATTGAATGTTTTGATTATTTTCACAGCATATGTATTGTGTTATAAAGAAAAAAAATACATGCCTATGTCACCTATGACACCTGATTGGTGTTATCTACTATAAGTTTAAAAAAATGTATTTGAACTTGAGTGGTTGAATAAAAAAAAATTATTAACGATTGAAAATTTGAATAAGATATAAATTAAGTAAGTGTGTGCATAAATATTAATACAAAAGATTTGATAACGAAGTAAATTAGTAAAATCAATCAAAAATATAAGTATTTATCCTCCATGTGACATTGATATCAAATAAATTACTGTTACTTGTAGTGACAAATATTTTATCACTAGTAGGTAATATATTGATATTACTTTGTATATACGAGTTCTATGTTTATTTGTTTCTTCACTAGAAAACTTGTATATACCTACAACCTACCTATATCTACATGTATATATATACCTTTTAGCTTCTAGATCAACAGGCAATATTGTAAGCTTTAAGCTTGTAACTACATTGTGCCTCAGATACTGACTTAATTAAGTAAAATCGATGTATGTGAATAATTAAAAAAAATTGTGCAAACAGTGCTTACTTTTATAGTAAATAAATTGAGAGAACCGAGGGGATCTGATTCACGGGAATACAAAAATCTATCATGGAAATATTCGTGAACCTTCACAAGAACTTTGCGAGCGAGATCCGGAGTTTGTACAACGAGTATCGGCCGCCATGCCAGGAAAATTCTCACGTAATCTCTGGGGTGTATTTTTTTTAACATGTAGCAGAAGTCCCTGAAGGTTTTTCTCATCATAAAGCCCAAATTTCCAAAGAAGAGGAATGGTTTCTCATATGTTACCCCTCTCTTATTCCAGTAATTGTAGTTGTAATAGAAGAATCCGCACAAAATTATGATACATATTGTTACAAGCAAAATCAAGCACTGTGATACAAAACTCATAAATTTGACGTCCATTCTCATGTGTTGTCGGTGATTATGTGGTCATAAGTATCAAACCAAGCGCCTCGCTGCCTTCTAATAAATAATTATATTGAATGATAACATATTACTTGGTCATAATAATAATAGATATTGACATGTTATAGTCAAGCGATTAAATGATTTTCTTGACAATTTTTTGCTCAAATTATACTTGTTTGTATTGTAGATAGAATTTTTGTGTATATTTTAGAGTACGAATAATAACTATGTATTGTGGAGCGTGTCAATAGATCCACCATAGTTGGGTTTTGCATCTGTTTAATTTTATAGCAATAAAAAATTAATTAAAACCTTTAAATAGGGCTTCATATATGTATATTACATATTATGAACTTGAATTGTTTTAACCAAAATATTATTGCTAAACAAACAAGGCTGGTTCTATATCTGTCTGATAAAGTGAAACGATCAAGGTATTTTAGATTGTCCCATTAGATTGTCAAAATACTGTTCAAGTCTGACTTTAGAAAATGAAAACAACATGCCGGTGCTCCGTCCTGTTACCTCAGCGCCAAACAGGACGTAACGTGTTAGTCTTGTTTCTCCGGGGATCGAACTTGAAGTTGATATGCGAAATGCGTGCGAGCGAATATAGATATTCAATTTTTTTTTGTTCATTCTAGAACTACGTATTATTTTCTCGACTGGTATTTGTCAAAATACTTTTTTAAAGACAGACATTAAAAAAAAATGAAAATTTGTTTACATAATGACATAAACATTTGTTCTGTGTATAATCCGAACATTTATTATATAATCATCAAGAATTCTTTTAAATGCATCCTTACTTCTGCGACAAAAATTATCTGAAGCAAAAGAACAACAGCGACTTTTTGAATGCTCATCAAAACTCTAAAAAAAAGCAAAAAGAATGAGAATATAGCTGTTAGTAAATTGATTCATTTATTTATGCTTATAAGTGAATACGATGAACGAGTGAATAAATTCAAGGGTTATTATTATTGAATTAAGAGCGAAAATAGTTGTTTAGGTCGGCTCCAATCAATTGGTAAAGGAAGACCCTAAGGATGAGATTTCCTTTGTTGATATTATTATATAAGTTCAGTTGGGATTTTCGCAACTATTTCATTTCGTAATTTTGATTTCAAAACATACCTATGTAATGAAATGTTTTATATCTGCATTTCTCATTAATTAATTAAAACATATATCATAAAAATAACTTCTTAAAATAATTTTATTACATAACAGTACTTCTGTTAATAATTTTTCACGTTATTATGAACCGTCCGAGTGTCTGTCACACGCAATTTTCTCCATTAGGGATAGAAGAAAATTCAATATTATAATTCTAAAAATTGAAAGAATTGACTTAAAAATTGTCCAATAAATATAGGTCCTCACCCATAGTTACAGTAGGATCTATATTAAAATCCTAAGTTCTTTCATATTAATGCGTAACGAAAAATATTCCTAGATATATTTTCATACAGTGTAAAGCCCTATTCCACCCGAGTCTGATTAGAATTTGCTGAATTTTTGTAAAAAGCTAAAAAACATAACTCAGTAAATCAATATAAACATGAGACGGGTGAAGGTATCGAGCCCTAGAGATATACGGTTTGTGAGCCGTGACATTCAATTATAAGACGTAGTGATAAGGGCATTAGCCGTGAGTTTTGTGATTGAAAATCAACATTATGTCGCTTTATTTCTTGGTAAATCATTACACAAATAAGGTTATCTGTGTATCATTGTTATTATTAAGTCAATAGTCAATAAAACAGTAGATGGGTCGCCCGTTGATACTAACCAGTACCAAATGGTCTCCGCTATTACGAGTACGTTCGTAATAGCTAAATGTTCTTCAACGCGTTGCTAGCTGAGAAAGAAGTGGAAATTGCTGTTAAACTCTGACACAGCAACCGAAACACTGTTGTTGTTGAACCCACAGGTTTCTCAATCCCGAATATCTTCGGTTTTAAACTGGGCGTTACTGAGCCAAGGGATTTGTAAAAGCAGTAACTAAAATTTTAATGACGAAACTCATTTGCCACCGACCAGGTGGACTGTTAAACTAAAGAAAATAGCGCGAGTTTTTGGATTCAGAGATTACAGCCAGGAAATAAGAAGAAAGATATCAAGAAAGTACTGGCTCACAGGCTCCCAGCCGGAACTCGACAAGTCGTTTGACGGCTGATTCAAGCAAGAGGGTGGTAGTAAGCCAGGTAGGCTTAACGGAAAGATATTTTAATAAAATTAATGCCTTAATAATAATACTGATAATATAATCTTCATGCAATGTCCTTCCACCAAGCGGGCTGACTTCTGTCGCCTCCTACGACACCCTGTTCTGCCAGCATGGGCTTGGGGATGTATTCTAGGCCGCCCCAATATGGCTAGATTGTAGATAGGTAGCTAGTTATTTTCCTAGTCTCGAATTTAATAAATTACGATAGATTGGTTAATAGCGCAGTCAAGGATAATAGTAGGTACCACAGAATGAAGCAGTGAAGTGGATAATGTCCTTTATTAATTGCAAGTAGCATTGAGTTATGTTGTTAACTTCTTATTTTTGCCTATGACTGCTTGTATAATGGACACTCGGTACTAAACCAGTTATTAAATTTAATTGGACTTCTATCGCGTATATTATGTTTACCATTCTATAAAGGTGTTTAATGTTTTATAATAATACGGTTATTCAATCTACAATTTTCCGTGCGATCGAAGTTACATACCTATGTATTTTATTATCTTTGGAAGAATCTCGCCGCTACATACTAGTATTTCGATCCTGCGCATGGTTAAATTTGCTGAAGCGCTGGCATAGTTCGAAAGTAATTGTAAAAACAAATTGAGAACTAAAAAATATATCGATTCCAAACATAAAGTAGAAAATACAGTATATTCATTATAATTTATTCTTGTTGAATTATAACCAGCTGTTTTACCACTTTTTACATTACAAAATGCAACATCATGATTCACTTAACCAGTCCTGAACGACGAAGTGAAAATACTGAACGTTTGGAAATTTTTTCAAGAAAATTCTCTCCCCGAGTACATTAGAATACCCACTAGTAAGATAACATTTAAAGGTTACGTGCTTATTTACTGGATCGTCATGAATAAGTCACTTGTTCATCATCTGTTATAAATATATATATATAAATAATATAATGGATATAGTTATATATGTATGTAATTTTTATGTATATTCTTGTAGTTTCTTTTCCTTTTTCACTTTGCCGCTCTTCGTGTATTTCTGTTTGGCCTAATCGTTAGCTGGCAGAGAATGCATTTAGCATTAAGCTCGCCATTTGTACTATAATATATTATGGTCAATAAAGACTAAATAAATAAATAAAATTAAATCCACGCGGCGCTTTTCGCTTCCCTCTGAGACTCGGCTAATTGCTTCGCCGCCTCGCTGCAAAAATATCTTGGATTATTAATGAAACACATAAGTGCACCAAAAACGGACGATAAAGTCGTTGGTAACAGATGTCTGAGATGTATCCATCTGCGGTACAGACAACTCGATTACAGTACATTTTGAGTCACAGGGTGCTTTTTACAAGTAATGGTAGACATATTACGATAACGATTTATAATAAAATAATCTTACAATTTACTTCATATTCTTTCTTACATAAAAGCTATCTTTTTATGTAAGAAACGGCAATATTAAAAACATATTAAAACAAGTTTTTAATAATGAAATTATTGAAAATTTACAGCATTTATTATATAATTTAATGAACGAAAATCTTTCTTTTGCTTACACAAGTAAACCACAAAAGTAATTGTGTATTGAGTGAGCCGTATCAATCGTTTGATCAGAATGAATCAATTAGTTGATTCAGCTCGCTCAATCAAATCTTACTTTTTGAAAATTAATTGATTTAGCTCGGTCACTCTTACTTCTCGATAACTAGTTAAAAGCTTGCTCAATCTTACTTTTCGACAATGAGTTGATTCAGCTTGCTTAATGTTACTTCACTAACTTGATTGTTGATCCAGCTCGCCCAAATCATTAATCGACGATTAGTTGATTCAGCTCACTCAGTCTTATTTCCTGAAAACTATCGAATTCAGTTCGGTTAATTCACTTTTACTTCTGGCAAACTGGCTGCTACAGCTAAGTCTCAGCTTCCATTTCTCCCAGTTCCCAGCATTGATTTAACGATGTAATTACATACATTTTTAAGTTCGTCATTCTCTTATATTCAAATAAAACAACACGTAAAATTTGATGTGTAAAAGAATATAAGTAATTTATGTTATTTACTTAAATTTTATAACAATATCTATTTAATAATTATATGTATAGTGTAGTTACCTAATTACTATCGCAATCCTAAAAGTATATAAATTACTGAGTAAATGCTGACAAAACACTAATGTGACATGTTTCATCGAGGTTTGTAACCTTACTTTTGCATTATTGCAGATCTATCTATTTATGGGTAGTAAAAATAAAATAGGATTCCCGTTAATATTTAAATATTTGTTGTTATTGTTATGTAGTATTTTTCGGGGTATAAGAGGCTCCGTCTATCTTTGAACCTAATGGGTGATAAGGTACGTCAAATATAGAGTCTCGGCTTTTTCGTTTGCTGCCGCGCCGAGTCAGATATTCCTTTGGTTTTACGGACGTCCATGTCATCCATGGAAGGCGGTGATCGTGAACAATTTGAATGTCCCTGTGCTCGTTGACCGGTTACTGGCGCTAAATTAAAAATCTTCACTTACTGAAATTTACTAGCAATAAAAGTACAGCCCGCTCGTTAATGCGAAACAATTAATTCCTGGCTGGTTCTCACTGTCTTTTACGTTCCTAGCAATTTACTTTTCGTTACGCTAATATAGTAAGTAATTAAACAAATATTAAGTAAAATGGTATTACGAAACATCCTATTCACTTTATTGATAACATATTTACTGTTAATATGTTATGAATAAAGTGAATCAGTTACTGATAAGTTAAATACACGAGATTCTGTTTCATCTAAATGTTATCTAAATGTGAGATCGCGTTAGGGATGTTATACTTAATGTTATTTTTATGCGTGGAGTACCTAACGAACGGTGAGTTATTTGCATTAGTTGATTCTGTCTTGTTAATTAATTTTCTTCTATCCGGTTTATACTGGCGGATGTTCTTTGTATCTAGGCATTAGTCTTTGCTACTGTTATATTAGTTATAACTTTTGCCTTGGAATCTTTATTGGCTGTTCCAGTATAGGTTAATTATATTAGCAACTACAATATTTTGTTTCTTGTACGCTTGATGACCAGGATTTCTATGTAAGGTCAAATTTGAAAATTCTAAGAGCAATTCCTAGTTAAAGTAAAAATTTAACACTTATTAAATATTACTATTAATTTATCAAATATTAATATCAAAATAAATGATGATTTTAGAACTCCAATTAACTCGTAGGCCTCAGGGCCTATGATTATCAGGATTCTGAGTTCATACTTATTTTCTGTGTGTATTTCTATACGTATTTTGCGAACTGATGATATGATGATCTACATATATACAAGGTCAAAACTGTAGGTACAGTAAATATGTTTTTAAAAGAGATCAGAACTAATTTTTTTGTGTATTTGTCTATTCTCGTGATACTTTAAACCACTACTTAGATTTGCAGGAAACTTGTTTTATTGTTAATTTATGTTAGGAGTCATAGTTTAAGGTGCTTAATTTTCATCTCGAGGAATGGATCTGTTGAATTTGAATGGGAAATAATAGTTAACATGCATATTCTGTTAAGACAGCAGAAAATAAAATGTAGACTGGTCGATTGTAGCTATTTTTTTTCTTTAAACGTTTACACATTCACATCCCCGTATTAGGATTCCCTGAGTCGCGGGTGGCGTAGACATACACATATATGACATCACAAACACCCATGACCCGAGAACAAATATTTATCTGTCACATAAATGTCTGCCCCGGCCGGGAATCGAACCTGAGACCCCTCGCTCGGCAGGCAGGTTCACTACCAACTGGGCTATGGGGTCAATTGTAATGAATGAATAACAAACACTCATAAAACAGATATCATTCCATGAAACAATGCGGGTGTTATTTGTAACCGCGAGGTATTGGTTTTACAGCTTATCAATAATATTTTTTTTTATTATGAACATTTTTCTACTAGTTAACTATTTTTCATATCAGTAGGTAATTGTGATACACGTCATTAATAATAATTAATCATTGTGTCTAGATATATATTAGATAGACATTTCTTTTCAGAATTTTTATCAAGCATTTTATAAATTTCATCTTTGTTAACAATTCATTGTTTCATTTATCGGTTTTCTTAATTTTATTAATAAAATATTTGTGCAATATCACCTGAATCTACTCAACGATTTCCACCTATCTGGTATACAGAGAGAAAACCAACCAGACAAATCGACGAATGGACAGACAAAGATTCCAAAAAATCGGTTTAGGTGTCAATAACACATTCTACATCGATAACGAAGCCGACCAAAATATTTTTTTATTTAATATACAAATTCGGCCCGATATGGTTTTATTGTTAGTATGGATTAAAACTTAACGCTGAAAAATTATTAAATAACGATGGGTTTAAATATTTTCGACCCATTAATTTTGGGGTGATATTAAACACCGCCGACTTGCGAAGTGTCTGATATCAAACGTTTGCGAAGGCTATCTTTCGCGACGGAGGGCGGTGAGGGGAGCCATTGCTGTCACCGCAATAATTCAGTTTAAATACCCTTTGACTTCTAGATGTATTTTACTCAAACGATATAAAATGCATATATTTATATCAATAGCAGCAAACGAGAAAAGATGCTCCCTGATGGTAAGTGGTCAGAGACGCAATGTGAATGGGGTTACGTAATTTTTCATTTGAAAATCTCCAAACCGTGTGGGACAAAGACAATACAGATGAAAAACAGACATCCCAATTTTATTTTATATACAAAAGCCTAAAAACACATAATGCGGAATTTCTCGATAGTATTAAGATTCCAATTACACTAAGTAATGGTTCCTTAATTAAAACTCTGAGCGTCACATCCGTATGCACTACTCTTAGAAAGTTGTTCGCACCCTTGCCGTAAGTCTCGACAATTACTTTATCTAATCCAGGGCGAAAATAAATTAGAATAAAGTGAAGGAATTAATTAAACTTTGTAAGACAATAAATTCATTGAAATACTTAAGACTAAATTATTTTATTATGGAGTGAAGAAGGAGCGACAGTAACTCGATTTGAAACTCAAGAATCCTTTCTGTACTGGGATCATGCTCTGCCGAAAAAAAAAAACCGTATTTTTATGTAAAAAAATACCGGAAACAAAATATATAAGAAATGCATATATGTACAAGGGCAATACTTATTCCTATTCAGAAATTTCTTCCAGTAGGTCCAAAAAATGGAAACGTGATACAGTGAGGCAAACTTAGTTATTAAATATTACTAGATATATATCAAATACAAAGGTGTTAAATACATACATATTATATATTTATATTATCATAAATATTATATAAAATATTTTTATATATACAAATCTATTTATGCATATTCTAATCAGGTATCATAATCATTGTCATCAATCTTAGCTACGCAAAAATATTATACTATAGAATATTTTAGAATCTCGTACAGTAAAATTTAGTGAGCTCCACAACCAAACCGCCTGAACTAAAAAGGAATGGGTATAAAATCTGAAATTATGTGAAGTAATTTAAGAAGTGTTTTCAGATGTGACCTGAAGGATGAGCAAATGTAAATCGATTATAAAGGTAAATGGGAGAAGAATGGTTATGCAGGATCTTAGAGAGTAAACACAAGAGTCGACTGTTCCGGTGATGTGGAATTAGGAGCCATTTGATATCCCTGTCGTTTTGAGTTTAAGATATTTGATCGAACTTTTTGAGTCCGAAGATAAACCGAAGAATAGATAAGTTTTGCAAGCTTTCAAGTTCTGTTAGGAGTTCCTCAGTGTCATCTAAACACAGCAATCAGCGTAGTCTGTTATAGGTTGGATTAATTTGCGGGCTAATAAAATTTGAGTTTCGAAGGGCAAGGGCATATTTTGAAGTCTTCTTAGCCAATGCAAGGAGAAGTAAACCTTCGAACTGACTTTATTCATGTGCGCTTTTAATTATAAATGACTATCAAACATCAGTTCTTCGTTGTGTCAGTGAAAGTTATAAGAATACCGTCATAACAAACAGAAGGTAGTTATGATAGATTTAATTGGTTACTGATCATTAGAGCCTCTGATTTAACTGGATTAGTGGGAGTCCAAAAGATCTGGACCTCTCACTGACACAAATCAATCGAATTCGTTGTGTCAACTGCCTCCTTAATGTTCCCTACAGGGAAATGGTGATATAGTTGCAAGTGGTCTGCATAAATAAATAAAATAAATAAATAAATAACGTTTACACACTCACGCCCCCGCACTAGGATTCCCTGTGTTGCGGGTGGCATGGACATACACAATTATCACATCACAAACACCCGTGACCCGAGAACAAACATTTATCTGTCACATAAATATCTGCCCCGGCCAGGAATCGAACCCGGGACCCCTCGCTCGGCAGGCAGGGTCACTATCAACTGGGCTAGGGGGTCGCCCAAAATAATATGAAAATTAGATGAGATAACATTTATAATGGAGTTAATTAAGGCAGAAAATAATAAGGGGGATAAGACGCCACCCTGATAAGCGCCTGACCCTACATTAGATACATATATATTAAGGGGCTCGACAACGAAGGAGAACATCGACTAACAACGTGAGGAATTTATTATGCATGGCCACGTGGATATCTTCAGTTACTTTAAGTTATGCACTGACTGTACTGTGGCCTGGATGAAACTCGAACCAATGAGGAGATAGAGATAAGGAAGATAAAAAGCTGGAGAGTTATCGATTGGTGAAATATTCTAGAAATTTAGATAGGACACGTTAGTTATCGGGCCGAAATAGGACACAGAAGATGGATTAGTTATCTTGGGTTGAGGAACAAAGTTCGTCTATTTCCAAGCTGTCTGAAAAGAAGAGGAAGATATAAAACTATTGAAATATGGGTAGAAAGTATTGGAGTAATCTTTTCAAACATAGAGCATCATTATCAATGGCTGTTCAGGAGAAAGCTGATATGGACTTTTAATATTGTCCTCGTTCATCGATGAAAATTCAAAAGGATTTTTCAACCGATAAAATTGATAATTCTCCTAGCGTTTGTTGTGTCATCTAGTTCAAGAACTTCAGAGGATGTAAAATATTCATGAAGGTTGTTAATCCTAATATCATTGCACGTTGATACTAGAGATTTACTAATTATAGTAAAATTTTGAAACGAGTGTGATACGTTTCAGCGGGATGCAGCTTAAATCTACGCTTTACTTTGTCTCTGCGAGCCATCAGTTCTCTGGTGTCAGAAGTAAGTCATGAAGCGGAGTTTCATTTTAGTTTAACCCCTTTGATAGGGACCTGTTAGTTGTACACATCTAAAACAATCTAAAAAAGATATTGATACCGCTGAGAACAGGAAATAAGTACATCCCAAACACATCATGGTTTAAAATCTATGTTTTTATAACTACGAAGAAATAAATATATCTTATTCAAAAACTAAGTTGGAATCATCGCAACAGCTCTTGTGTGAATTTCATTTGTTTGTTTAACTGAAATGTAAAAGCTATTTCACGTTTCCGACAGAACGGAAAGGACTTGGGTAATACCGATTGTAAATCATTGTACCGACCCGAATAAGAAAACAATAGGAAGAACTTGGAACGGATCTTTTACAGTGTCAATAGTTACAAAGGGTAGTATTTTTAGAGTTTCGTATACTCGATAAATAAGTGGAACGCTTAAAGGATTTCTCACGTAGCTCTATATGTGGCCTTGTCGCAATTGATATTTTCGTAGCTATTGAACGGAAAAAGTTAGAACATGGTACAAATATATAAATTGATGACCGATTTACGAACTTTAGTTTTAAATAAATGGTTATCAAATGATTACATTTTTTGTATTTGTAATTTCTGTAATACTTTTTAAATATATAATATAAAAAATATGTAACTATTTTTGGTCTTAGGTGTGAAGCACAAGGTTGAGTTTTGCTTAAAAGTCACATGCGGTCATTTGGTTGTATGTATGTAGCAACTGACAGAGGGTTTAAACCTAACTCACATTTAATAGAATTGTAGTTCTATTTTAGGTCGGTCATAGATGTATTGTATACTGCTAAAGATTTGGGGTTTCTCATTTCATACATATAACAACAAAGGATCTCCTTATGCCACCGCTCTTTTGACAGATGTAACTTGGAAATGTGGCTGTAAAATTAGTCGGATTGCAGTCAGTCGTCTCCCAGAGGGTCGGTGGAATCGCTTGACTCTAAGAGCTGTGCGGAAGGATATAGCCCTTATGTGGACGAGCGTGGAGAGGCGCGATCCCCCTCAGAGATTCATGGGGCCCATTGTCGGCGCGGTTGAAGATTTTCCGTGCCAACTTACGAGACTTGGTGAACAAGTTGGGGATGGTATTCCCGAAACTAATGCATTTCTGTGTTTGTCTAACCAAGACGGCATCAGGTCCAGAAGGCGCTGCATTTGCGAGATCGCTAGCTCAGCCTTACGCAACGAAAGGAAACATGCGTTGTCGGCAGCATACAGAGCTAGGAACGCATCGCACTCCCACTCTCGGAGGTGTCTCTCGAGAATTGAGATGTCATTGAAAGGTGTTTTATTGCAAAGTATGCTGAGTGATATTCATTTATATCTAGGTATATACATACATTTTACCTCTTGTTGTTTGAAGGTGGCTTAAAAACGAAGATAAATGGAGATTGCAGAAAGGCATTAATAAGGTTGACCGAGTATTACGATTATTTATGTACGACAGTACAATCCATTAGGGTCCTGATTGTTATTCTGGTATTATCTGTTTGCTCGTCAGAAATATAACCGCCGTTGAAAATTGGCTATCAGCCCTAAACCAACAGCGCCTCGAAATCCAATTATCAATGATTTAGATAGAGTAATTGTTATCTATGACCAAATGGAAAAAAATATCTATATAAAATATATTTTGAAACTTGATAAGCTTAAACGAAATGCAAAAAAAAATTGCTCTCCAAGGTTTGTGTATGCGATTTACCAATAAGACAAAAGCTTAAATAAACTAAGATAATTTATAATAAAGATAAACATTGCCGAGAGACATTAATAAAAAAGATGGCCGATGTTGGTCCATCTGGGTTTTTATAATTTTTGACTTGATAACAAAGGAGATGTTTCATAAATGTATGAACACTGTGCAGCGCCATGTACAAACAGTAGAAAGTAGATCACATTAATCGAATGCATTCCTTATTATTCAAATTCTAGATTTCAGTTTGGTTTAGTGTCAATAATTAAATTTGTGAATAACATTTTGTAACACTAAAACATTATGGTGGATGGCGGATAGTCAGTCGGATGCATTTGACAGTTATTGACATAATACGTCAATACTGTCACACTTTAAATATAATAATATGTAAATATAACGGATTAATAACCAAATAAATGTTACTTACTTATCTATCTATCTTACTGACAATCTAAGCTAATAAAAGATGGCAATTAATAAATATAACTGTACCTAAAGTAAAATCGAATTATTGTGTAGTGTAAATATAGATTTTTCTAACTTCACAGATAATTTATCACAGGATAATTTGACAGTTCCAATTGCCACCGTATTGTTGTCATTCGTAAAAACTTAAAATATTTTTTTTTATAATTTCTCAGAGGAGAACAGCTCATTGAATATTTTTTTCAATATTTTTCTGTGAATCAGTATATTTTTTTCTAAATTATGCTAGATTGTACAAAGTCGCGCCCAATATTATCTCATTTATAGCTATAAAATTGAATAAGTTAGTATACTATTAAGAAGTTATTGTCATTAGAGTTGTCATTACTATGCTTGGGTGTATTCGTTGTTTCGATGATTTTTTTTGGAATTAGAATAAATGGGGAAAACAAGTATAAAATACAATACGCTATAGGTAAAGACTTACAGCAGTAAAAATAAAGACCGAAACATTGAATATGTTTAATATACAATTTACTATGCCGACATTTTTTACTATTGAACATTTTTTATTTATAACATAATTTTACGGTAATAATAACACAAAGTAGGTATATCCTAATTGACTGAAAATAATATAGACGATTAGGTCACCTCACCAAACACAATAATGAAAATGAAAGTGTCATGCACTTATATGGCGTTGCTCAATACCTCGATGTGCTAAAGCTGTATATGTGATATGATAGTATATTGCCGACAAAATATCGAAATTTTAATCACGGCTTTCGAAATAAACCCCCTAAAAGGGTAACTATTGAACAAAGTTTTGACTGAATAAATGAAATATTTTTCTAATTCATCGATCTCTAAAACAATATTATGGGGCGAAAATGAAATTTATTGAATGTCAAATAAAAGTTAATAATAATTGTTTTTGAGTACAGGTGCTATTTGTAAGCCTACGGCGTAAATTGTCTAAAGTAAAGCGAGGGTGGTTACGAGTCATTAATAAATCAGTCGCCGCAAAATTGCCAACTGAATCTCTGAGTGCCGAATTTGAATTACAAACAAGTGAAATGAGGCATGAAACATTAATCTTTTTGGTGTACAGATTTATATAAATGTTTACTTTTTTAATAGCTATGCAACAACATAAAATTTATAATTACGTATTAGACCACGCTGAAATTACTATTATAATTTTTTAATTCGTCGGTTAACATTGGACAGTAAAAACCTGGAACCGTTTTTAACTCATTGAAAGCAAGGCAGTTTTCCTAGATTGAATATTCATTTATTATCACAACTCTACGTTTTCAAACGCAAATCAATTCATATTTAATTCAAGCCATGCGCCGGCAATATTGCACCTATTGAACACCTAGACGGAAACACGACGGCCAAGTAAGCTGTTTAGATACATAAATTCTCAACCATCGTGAATCATGAAGTCATTGACTGAACTTTAAATTTAAATAATCAATAGTTTTCGGATCTTTTTGTTATTCTTATGAATTTTTAATAACAAACGAATTAAAAGCTAGGCCTTCTGATGGTAAATCATCAATATCATCTATGAATATCAACAGCACCATCAATATCATCTATGAATATCAACAGGACCATCAATATCATCTATGAATATCAACAGGACCATCAATATCATCTATGAATATCAACAGGACCATCAATATCATCTATGAATATCAACAGGACCATCAATATCATGTATGAATATCAACAGGACCATCAATATCATCTATGAATATCAACAGGACCATCAATATCATTTACGAATATCGACAGATGTATTTCGGGTAGAAAATTGAGCGTACTTATTAATTGATTCTACATACAATATTTGAATCGCGACTCATTAAAAACATTTCATCTTTGACTTAAAAGGGTGGTATTTGGTCAGATTACGATTATGCCGAGTGGTAACATCTCCAGCGTTATTTGACACTATGAACTAGGCGCAATTTCTTTGTCCTTAGCTCAGTTGCACAACGGCCCTTAATATCGATTTTATAATAACTGCAATAATGTTGTACTGCAAATTGAGGTTCAGTGGACTTCAGTTACTGGTCTAAGACCTTATTAATACTTCTTAACTAAATGTGACACACATCACGTGACCGTCACACCTCTTCGATTGGACCACGAGTTTTTGGCTAAGTCAAGGATGGACTTAACGTTACGTTTAATATTGCCATCTAAACATCTTAGTGCCAAAAGAAAGTTAAGTAGAAATTAAGTAAAATGAGATCTCCTGCCAGGGTAAGAGACCATGCCTGAGGAGTGACTGTTACTATTGGTACTTACGTTACTTGTACATATATACGCAAACATTATAAAAAAACTTCGACTGCGTGATTCAGGATTTTGAGACTTAATCGTATGACGTGGCTTCAATGTCTGCGTATAGTGGACTGTCGCTACAGGTAACATAGCGTTAACCTTACTATATTTTCAAAAGTTTTATTATATTATATAAGTTAATATTAATATTAATATTAATTATTTTATGCTTGTTCAGACTAAAAGGACATTTTAACGTTGCTTACCCATTAATCAGTCAGTAATTAATCTACAGCCTTCAACGAGAAAGCATCAGTAAGACAGGCAAAGCTATTACATTTTCTTGACCTTAAAGCTTTTCTTAACTTTGAAAATACATTAAAATTTCGTAAAGGTATAAACGTACTTAGTAAAAGAGTAAATTGGATAAATAGATTTAATGTATAAAAGCCGGTTAAGTCAATATTCGACTTACGTAGCATAGAGTTCCGTATTGTAAACATGTCTAGGAAAACTTGTAGCAGATTTAGGCTTTTCCTACAGCTTTCCCCGAAAATTATAGATAAAGACATACATGTGTTTATTAATTTTATCTGGTATTTTTCCAGATAACAGATATAAATATTGGTAAATTTCCTGTGAAGCGAAATCATTGAGCACTCCCTATTCTTGCTTTCCAGTTTGTTTGTTTTTCCCACAAAGATATGTTTTGCTTTCTTTTAATTTGTGTTTTCTTATTATTTTGATATTTTGTATGTTATGTATTGTTTTGTATTATATGTACATACGTATACGAAGTACATACTTTGTTATGATACTCGGTATGAATACCTTATTTTTCAATTACTCGTCAATCCTTAAAAAATTATTTATTTTTAGTGTACGGCCGAAGTAAGGTCACCTTTCATCAGTTCTTCATCGGATATACGGAATCCTAAAATAAATAAACGTGTTACGCGTTGCGGAGGGCGAATGTCAATGTCCATTACGGATGAGACGTCGTAAACGAAATGAATTTTTCAATAAATGTATTCCGTGAAAAACGGCGAGTTTTAGGTGTTCCAATAAAACTGCACAGCTCTTTATTGATGCAAATTTCAGTGAGACTTGGCTGCAGTGTCAATATACAATATATGTAGTACTATTGTGAATCATTAAGGTATAATATTTGAGTAGTGATTCGACATTAACAAAAATGAACTGTTTGCGCCACATGAACTAAAGATGAAGTAAAGCTTAAGCGTATATTTCATCGCATACGTTGTGTTTTATTTTTTTCACTTAATATTGTAAAGTTACTTCTCTCATATTTTTCTTGATATTCTAAGACCATAATAACTGAAGTAAATACACAAATATACCCTTTACGCGGTAAGTTTAAATTAAAGTTTACTTCGTTTCGACTTTAAATTTATCTTGTTAAGTTGTACAACCAATAAAAATGTAGGGTCCAATAAACACGTAGCGCGGGTTCCGAGCTTCGCGACTCGTGGACCGTAAAATAACGTGGGTGCTGCGGATATCTTTTATGTTTCATTGTTTTCACCGAGACTTATTTGCAATTTGATGGATTGCTTTCATAAGACCGAGAAAGAGGCTTGACAGCTCTTTTCGCTACCGGATAGGCAATACAGGTCGCTTAGATGTTATATTGTATTATTCACTTTGAAATATGTTACCGTATCAGTTACGGTTTATATTTGGACATAGATTTATTTGTTACGAAAACATGTGTATTCATCTTGGGATGTCTGCTCCGAGATGATATATATCTGCTTCGTAAATCCACGCCGATTCACAAGAAGAAATAGTATTAATTTGGAATTTACCTAATGAAGAAGATGATAAATACTGTTATGACCCTTATTTCGATGCTCATTATGATTAAATCAGCTTATAGCAATCTAGTAACTTTCCTTATCTAAAAGTACACAATTATTCATTGTTTGTATTGTATTATTTCATATTCAATTTAAAATCAGTTAGATCTTGGACGCCGTCGCGAACAGTCGCCTAACAGTTGGGAAATCATAGCCCTTCATTGTAATTAAAATTGAAGCTGTAATGTGTATTAAATAAATCAGTTTATTGTTGAAAAGTAGTTTTTTTAAAAAGACTGTCGGATAAGTTCGTATAACAGTGCGCTTAACGACAAAATATTAGCTACTAGTAAATCACCCTCACTTCGTGTCTATCTATTACGCCTTACTGTTAGAAATAGCACCGGAATTGTTTTACATTAATATATAACTTTTTTTTATAGACGGATTGAAATGAAACATGCTTTATTTATTACGTGATGCTTACTACAATACATAAACCATAACTAAATCAGTTAAGCTGTTTCTGAGATTACCGCGCACAAACGCATAGACAAACAGACAAAATTTTAACAACATTTTTTTTTGTTCTATTGCGTTAATAAAGGCCACTAATAATAGTTTTTCTCATATAACCGTCATGTACAGAAAGCGATCAGTTAAATTTTTGCATTTTATAAAACGCAGTTACAGAAATATGTTTTAATAACTTATTATTATTATCAGTATTGTAATGAAATATCATTGTACGAGTATAGCGCAAGTGTCGTGAAATATGGACCTATTCTAAAATCAACACGGAGGAAGTCACGGTTAAAAGCTAGTCTTGAATAACATGACGCAAAACCACGCAGATTTCAGTTAAGAAACCATTTATAAAAATACAAATCGGTTATTTATATAATCGTTTTGTAATTTAAGTGATTATTTAAGTCACTTCATAAATTTGAACGTTTTCGAATTTAGTTATCGCATACAAAATTTACGTAGTCTCAAAGCTCCAAGGAAGGCAACTTCATTAGTGTGCCGTGCTGAATGTCAACTGAATAGCTGAAAGTCGACTGACAGGTCTAAGCTCAACACAGTTGAAGCTGTGCGTATTGTTGTGAGTACTTAAATTTACGGGAATCAGATCATTTTTATTCAGTTGGAGCCACGGCGGGCATGATTGATGAACGGTAAAACAAAATTTGGTTTTACATGCATGTGATGAACTGTATAACAATGTTTTACATGTCCGTTAATTTCATTGTCATAAACAAATAAATTGTCATAGCTTGTTGATTTGTGAATGATAAACAATCGGCTTCATTTAGAAAACACGGATGCGGTCAGTAATTTGAGGTAGTTTAGCGTTAGATTACAGCCGTTCTTAAGACATGTCGGAGGCCTTCGGGCGCATTAGAACTTCCCACACTTCGGTTGAACACATGACACCTTTGCTCCAATACGCACTATGATACTATCTTACATTCTAGCCCTCTGTAGTCTAGAGACTCATGCCCTAAAGAAGGCCGCTAATGAGTTGAAGCCAAACAAAAAACTATTTTTGAGATTCCATATTTTTAAACGAAACTCTTGCCAAATGCCTTGTAATTAAAACAAGTTCAGCATGCACGGGAATGATAAAGACTAAAGACTCATTCCAGTGCCTCTCATGTCGACCTAGAGTTATGCTTACTAGCGTAACTACACAAATTTTCCTGCGCTGGAAAACACGAGTACCGAGTACAAAGGGAAACAAATTTATACAATTGCAATTTTCATCTACAAACACGTTTTATGCTGATTTGCAAACCTCAAATAGTATTGTGTCAACTCATAGGTATTATACATCAGGTTTAACTACATGGTTGTTTGAGTTGTAAATCGTGACAAAAAATGATTTACATGTAAAACATCATAAAATATTGTTGCCCTAATATTTGAAACTAAACTTTTAATGTAAATTATTTATCGCCAGATAACTACTTATAAATATTAAGAGATATAAACAATATATTTTTAAATCTTTATACGGGGTGTTATCTTTAAAAATGATTGCCACCTTGCTATCTTATTCAGTATATCTGACGATTGTATTGGCGATAAAAATACCCACCTTTAAGAAATAAAGAATATTGGGTTGGAAGAAATGGTAAGGAATATACGATGATTTGTGAGACGGCTATTTTTAGAAAATGCTCAAGATTAAGTGTCGGGAGGATAACAATACGAATTAAAAGAGCGACAAGAATCGACGTCAATTTGATAAGATCTTTTTATATGAGATAAAAGGCGACCTTCATTTATATTCAGTTAAACTTTATGGTATCACCTTTTTGTTATTGTAGCCGACATTCCACATTTTTTCAATGAGAAAAATTTGTAGACACCTTTATTCATGTACAAACAATACTTTCCAATAATATCAAGTATTGCTTACATGGTAGATAAATTGATTGCCAAGTCGTCAGTAGGCATATGATTAGTGGCCAGATAGGAATGGAACAGCTGCTAATATTTGAACCTTTGACTCTAGTCTTTCTACAATTTTATGAAATAGTTAACCACGTTAGATAATTTACGATACGATACGATAACAAAAGGTTATTTTTATCAAATCTGATGCATTTTATATTGTTGTCACAACTCAGCAATGTATACGGGTGAAGACTGATACAGCACCTAGAGGATACCACAATTAAGACTTATAATTTAAGAACTTCACCAGGCTATCAAAAACAAACCTTGAAAAGTATTTAATGACACAATCAGATATGTATAGTCAAATGGATAAATGTTTGGCTAAATTCCTTCCAAGACATGCTTAATTAATTAATTCATTCTAACATCTGACTACATAAACACACCTGTTAGAGCGATGGTAAGGGCCGAGGCTACTAAATGGTATGTCTGCAAGGATTTATAACCCACTCTCATTAGATTCTCGCTATATTCAACTCTGAACACTGCGCTAATGGACCAAGTATATTGTACCAAGGAAAAATTTTCTATTTTACTGTATTATAATAGTACTTAATAGATAATTTTTTCAATTCAAGAAAAGTTAAGTAGAAATTAAGTGTACGCTCACACACAAACGCACACAGATTGTATGCACAAACATTTATATGTGCGAGCGTGTACCCCTGTTTACCAGCAATTGTAAGCCAAATTCCAGGTCTGTTCATTACATTTACGAAGAGTCCCTTGCCTTGCATCAAATTAATAGACCATATATCTGGATTAAAGAGATATCGGTTTTCATTTTCTTGTTCGAGAACATCCTATTATCGTACACTTCTTTATAATAAAGTTGAAACTATCCTTCTACGTGACTCCATTTAAAGATGTCGTGCCTTATTGAAGGAACTCAATTAATGTCCTTCGTTCTATAACTGAACTTTCTCCTTTGTTAGTTGAATTTCAGATCTCAGTAAAATTTAGGTACTCCATGAAATTACATGGATATTGTGTTTCAATTTTAAATTCATATGTAAAACCTATTTAACTTCAATTTTAAACTCATATCAAAGTACATGTGTGAAATAATCATCCAGCATTAGGTACCTTTCTACATAATTCTATTTTTAATATAAAGCATTTGATGTAAGATGTACATTCGTTTATAATCTGATTATGGGACCTCACGCAAAAGCCACATATGTCTGAATATAACATTAATCTTTTAAATCGTTCAAAACTAATAACATATCGTACACAAGTTTCAAGAATACACAACAACATATTGGACTATTCGTTTTTGAAACGCATGTAATTTCTACCACTGAATTTTTGAAATGTCTTATATCGTTTCCTTTTAAGAACGAAAATGCGTTTCATTAACTGCTTGAATAGGTGTTCACTTTGCAGTTAACAGGCGAAGTAATTAGCAAGAAGCATGGAGCGAGGCGAGTGGGGTATTTGATCTTAAAAAGTTCATTTTCTCAAATGGTTTGAGAGCGAAATTTTTCTGAACCTTCTACTTAGTAGCAATTAAGATATTACAAAGAACAACTGGCTTAAAATTATTATACTTTATACAGTTTTGTAATTTATTTCAGTGGACAGCAATATATACTTTTAAATATCTTGGAAATTTACAAAATGAGGCATTGTAAATATTATGTGAAATTTATTGGGCGGTATAGTTTTCTAATTATGTTTAGATATTGTTTATGTTTACATATGATCTTCCCATCACTGAAACAGAGCAGCGCCCCTACCCAAGCTTTATGATCATATACTCGATCTAGTCACTAGTCATACTCGAGCCGCATCGCGGTTCGTTAGTTGTCCTGAGGCGAGATGATTATGATACGATTCCGATTAGATTGTGTGCATTGCAGTAGGGAGTTACACACAAAGAATACTGGGCAACTCGACTTGATATGGTGACGATCCTTTTCCGAGTTGATATGTGTGCTATGACCCTTACTTACAAATTTTTTTTTTCAATTTGTGAAGTAATCGTAGACTCCTACCTATTCTGTGGTATAAATCATTTGGTGATATTGTTGTACAAGTCTCTTTATTATTTATATTAATATAATACTGCAAAGAAACACGTCATTAACAGAAAAAACAACATTTAATTTGTTAAATGACAATAAAATATATACTAAAATCACTTTTGATATTTTAAATTTCCTTTTAATTTTGTTCAGTCTTTATTAATTTATAGTTATAACTTTTTTGTATATAATAATGTTATAGGTGTAATTCTATGGCAAAAAATTTATAAATGAAAGCATTAATCTTCAATTCAATATATTTTAATCATATTTGTATTTATTATTCAAAACGAAACTCCAGCGGTGCTAGAAACGCACGTAATTAGTTATTTATTATAATTATGGAAATACAATTTGTACTTTCATTTTGTGTTCGTATTCTATTAATGTGATTACTTAACTCAGAGGGAACATAAATCTGTAGATACGAGTACAATATTGCTGATGTAAGATCTCTAAATAGCCGTGGTTAATTTGGGCCCGATGCACGGGCTGAGTGCTAAATGTTGCTGAATGTAGAGCTGCAGAGGCAGCTTGCTTAAGCTTCTCCATCTTCACTTGGTCTGCTAATGGGTTGTAGCAAATAAATAAGATACGAATAAATACGAATAATAATAATAATAATAATACCGATTTAACATACACGAGACTATAATAAATTGAGTAGGTTAGGTAAGTTTTAATTAACGGTTCACAGGCCTTGGAATCTTGTACAAATTATTAATATTTCAGTACATAATTATATTTACCTGAATATAATTTAGGCGGTGTATACGAAATGTAATACGTTGAGGTGACTCGGGTGCCGGGTGACGAGGGATCATGAGATAAAAGTTTATATGACTACCGTCATTTTCACGTACGCTCCAGCATCTTGCGTTTGTTTACATTCCTGTTGGTAAAATATACTTACTATATGATGTTAACTAACTACGGTAAGAGTGGGAGCTCGAACCATCCGGCTATCAACCCCGGGAAGGACAACGGTATGTGTGGCCGTGTATCGTCGATAAGATTGGATGGTGCGGAATGAGACATGTTGTCCCTCCCGGGTAGAGCCCGACATGGGTACTGCGCTCAGAAAATTCCGGTTACGTTTCTATGGAGATCCCGGAGTCCTCTACATAGCGCTAAAGGAAGTAATAGGGGGGTTTTAGTGCAGTAAACATCCCACATAACCCGGCGTCGCTCCCACGGCACTTTTTGAAGGTTTCCCCCTCGAAAAAAAAAGGTAATACCGGCCCGCCCAGACAGAATTATTTAAATATAGCATGAAAAATGAAGATGTAAATAACACAAATTGGGTCAGTATTTACGAATATCATAATGACTCTAGCAAATTTATACATGAAATACAGCTCATGTCAATCCGGAATAATGTACGTTACAAATAGTAAAAGAAATTATTAAATAGGTGCCGTAATTTCGGAGATTACCCTCTGCAATCACCCCCATAAATTCCTACTCTCTCTTTATAATAAGTATAGGTTTGTAATCATAACTCAGTCTCCTTCTGCTGGGTTAGGGTTTTATTTTTATTTTTCTTACAATGAGAAACGCTAAGGTCATGGTTCACTGAGGTGGGCCAATGCGGGTGGTAGGCTCTTCACGTCTTCGAGAACTTTACATAGTACTCTCAGCAGTACAGGAAATGTATGTACTAAGTAAGGCAAATATTTGTTGTTTAAGATAAGATACATATACGAGTATAATATTTCTGTGAGGTACACGAGCATAGTTATAGCAAACAAACAGTTGACCTTTGTTCGAGTTTTTTAGGATTTGACGGCGGAGCAGATAGCGGCCATTGTTGGAACAATTCGCTGGCTTTTACCTACAGAAAATGAGCCGGATTCAAGGCTAAAAACAAATAGACAGATTTAACGTCGACAGAATAAGCCACAATAAAGATTTGCGAAAATATTTGCTTTCTCGAATTGATATTCTATTAACCAAGTAGTTTTCAATGTAACTAATTCATTCAAGAAATTTGGAAATTTTATGTAATTGTGTACGTTCGTTGATTTTATATTTATTCACTACATATATATATTGGAAATTGTAGTGTAAGTAGACTTTGTAATCGATATAGAAGACTTGCTATCTGTCTCTCGGTCTGAACACGTATTACACTGAAACTATTGATCAGATATGGATGATACTTTATTAGCTTGTATTATTGTTAGTATGGGTGATAATCTGGGATAGATTTTTTCACTGAAAATGGCTCTATTCCCGCTGGATAGGAAATAATAGTTAATATGTACATATTAGTAGAAGGGCAGTAAATAAAATTTTGGCTGCCTGGCCACAGCTGATATGACAAAATTGGCGTGTTTGTAATTCATAAAACTAGAACGACCCATTCTTAAAATAATTCATGTGCTAGTACTAACCGTAAGGCGTAGATTTTCTTAGTCGAAGGGCGAGCGGGTTACTGTTTAATAATATAATTCTAACTTGGCCGAATCGGTACATTGAATATTTTAATGTAGGTAGGCTTTCTTATCGATAAGGCAAAGACATATTTTTGGGTATTATTGTTTGTCCGTCACTGCATGAAATTACTTAACGTAGTATTTCACATATAACATACAAATGTATGTTATATTATTAATCAAAATCAGGGGTACATTATACTGAGTGAAAAGGATTTGTTCCCCTATAATAGAAACGAACAATGATCATGTAGCTTCCGTTAAGTGGGTAGTATGTAATATTTTCACTAATTTGGTATTTTTACTTTGGTATATTTAACTAAGGCAATGTTTGTAATTCATAAATAGCCTAATGAAGTGAATAACAAGTGCAGTTACACACTCACACTCAAGTGTGAGTGGTATTTATAAACGTAAGGCGTTCGTTTTTCGATGCGAAGTTTAAGATAATTAAACTGTTATAGTATTTATTGGCAGCATGAAGCACGTAGTATTATTAGTGAGGTTGCTGCATTGACTGCTGATTTTGCACTGCAGGACGTCATTAATACGTAAATACTCGTCTAGATTTCGTAACAATAGAATAGCAGGTAGGAACTTAAAGTAAGGCAAAATATAGAGTTCTGAAAAACAGTATTTACTCTTAAAGGTTAGTTGTAAAACAATTACTACACTAGTATTTCGTTAGATACTATACAAATATTCTTAAAAAAATAGATGTTTATCTGTCAACTGATAGGCTATTGCAATAATATTATTTTGGAGGCGAATTTGAAACTAATTCTACATCAATTTACTCTAAACCACGTTGGTCACATTCTCTAATCATTTTAAATACTTTATAGGGTTGCCAATAAATGTTAGAAAATTACTACAGAAAGAATACAAATATATGTTTCGCTTAATCATGCAATTTATTTTATACCAGCGGTCCACTCCCGACTTTATTCGAGTTGAACAATTATTCTAATTTATATATGTATGTATTACACATGCTATATATACTATTTCAACCGGAATAATGAATCTTTTAAATGCTAAAATAATATTCGAAATAGCCGATGAAAGCTATACGGTATAAGCATGGGGTGTTTGCCCTCCGACTACACACAAATTCACAAAATTCTTACTGACGTTATATAACATTTGTATATATAACATTGCATTTATTTTATGTAAAACCATTCTAAGAAATGTCAGTCAATGTCGGCTAGTTTGCCAATAGTTTGAGTTGGAGCGTTATTATCGTAGCTATCTTCGTAACGGAGCAAAGTAAAAGTGTTAACTTTTCTTTTGAGAACAAATTCTTGGTTGTTCAAAGTTCAGAGAATGGATGGTGGAAACTTTGGATGTTACGCCTGAGGCGGGGTCACCGTTAATTATGTTGTTCTGATGTCATATCAGATATCTGATGTCGGGGAAAATTATTTTAGGTAATTGTGTATTGGTTTGTCCACGAACAATATAGTCAGCAAACAGCTGAACCAGCTCCCTTTGCCGCAGATACTTATGTTAATTTTTTTTTAATTTTTTATATGTATTTTAGTTTTGTAAATTTGTAACTATCTTTGGTGGCAATCAGCTAAATTTATTATTATTATTGTTATACAGTTATAACTTATTACAGTCATCGAGTTCGATCTGATTATAAGATCAAGATATACCCATTTAACAAAGCATATTGTGTTGTTCAAAGCAAACAGATCATCATAACGTCGAGGCCGGGGATTGTGATCGATCAGTAGAATCGGTTTCAAAGTTACTTTATAGTTTACAAAAACGTTGAGCGGGCTATCGCACTCATTGCAGTTAATAAAGCTCAGTCGAAGAAGTAGACTGGCTCGATCTCGTCGTTAATGCATTCCCGTAGCGCATACAGCAAACCAGGGATGTTACGGAGCTCTGTAACCGTAACGAAAACTATCGAATATACGAAATAAAAATATCACCGAAACCGTAATCGAATCCGAAAAAAAAAACGCATAGAAGCAGACTGTAATAAAGCACAGTATGATTGGTTTACGGTCACCGAGCCGATATATTAGCGGTGTCGTTCTCATTTTGGACCGTTTTTATTATTTAATTTGTTTTTTCTGTGATTATAATAGCACATAAAACCTAGAAACAAAGTTGAACGTTGTAAAATACATCATATATATTTTTTCCAAGTCGTAAATCATCTAATATCCATAACCGAAATTATCCGAAACAATCGGATAATTCGAAATAATTTCATATCCATAACCATAATCGAAACTGGTGAAATATTATTCATATATCCATATCCGGATCCGAAATTTCATATCCACAACATTTCTACATCCAACGATGCGCAACAGAATACTTTTATATAGACGGGCGCACAGATACACCAGTTAATGTAGTACATACATATACTATATTTTGGATGAATATGAAGAAAACAGCTGGAGACCAGACATAAAATTACATTGTTTAAAAAACCTACCCACTACAGTTTTTATACAGTAGATTCTTACTTAATATTAAAATGATATATTCCAAAATTAAAGTTTGAAATCGTAAAAAAGCAATCCGATTTTTGAATGAAAAAATGTGAAAGACCATGTCAAATAGAAACACTTATATTTTACTTGTCAGTGTTAGTAAAGTTAAAACAGTTTTTGGCAAAATTTTTTGCATGGCCTGATATGAAGAGGGGTACATGAGCTGGATCAGTAATGGATTTAATCCACTTGTTTTATTCCCTTCATAGAGTGAGTTCTAAATAGCCTATTAGATTACAAGTTCGTGAAGTCTCTTTTAGTTTAATAGTAACAGGTACAGGACACCCAACCGTTTTGATGTTATGAGCTCGACTATAAAATATAAATAGGTATATATAGCATAAGATTACATATAGTGAAATTAATTTCATTTAAAGGTTCGCTTTTATGCGACCTCTGACGTGTAACCGAACTGATACTCGCTGTCGTATGTAAATCTATATTAATATTATAAACAAAGATTAATTAATTGGAAATATGTAAACAAATAAATACTCGTAAATACTCAAAATGGTCTATTCATTTTATTGCTAATAAAGTATTAAATTGGCATCTGTTAGTTATAGTACGTATACTTTTTCTTATGAAATATAAATAAATTCAAATTTTAAGCCTTACTGCATTCTCGAGTAGATAAAATGTAAAACAGATATCATTTGTTAAATAGAAAATAAAATCAGAGGACTTAACATTTTGGCAATATCTTAAATATGGAAGGTTTAGTTGATTTTGTAGTGTACCTAAATTTAAAAAATACTGTGTAGTGATAGTGATTTTGTCTATTGAATTGGATTGAACGTTTTGTATTCGAATTCGATTTTTTATAAACAATTTCCAAAAGTCAAACTACGCGACCACACTTTCGATGGGTAGCTTTGAAAGCAGAGTCATGAAACTTCCTAAAAGAATATTATCTATGGATAGTACCAGTCAACACTTATGACTACATATGGATAGGTATATCTAGAGCATATCTCCAAGATCTTTAAAATTCATCCAGTTATCCTTCCAATACAGCAGTTCCGTTAGTCTTGATGGAATTTTATTGTAAATTTGAACATATGAACGAGTCATCGAATTTTATTAAGTCTAAAACTTGTTACAATCAGCTTTACCTTTGTCTTAGTTTTACATAATAAAAGTGTCAAAATATTTATTAATATACATTATATTATATAAAGCACATTGTTACACAAAGTATATACATTTCTGTAATAAGGTCCCTAAGCGAATATGTGCCAAGTGTTTTAGTTGGATAACGCCGTTTTAGCTGCGTTACTATTCATTAAGAGCCTGGCGTAAAAGGCAGAGCTAAACTTTAGTCATTTCTCTTACACCTACTATCTACTGTGAAGTTAAATAAGAAACATTCAAATGCTCGAACCCTTTTCAGTAATCTATTAGCTCGGTAACTCCTCCATTGATTCTTTAAAGGCTCATTAAAACTTGTCTAGCTACAAAATGTTCACACAATTTACCTCCAGCAGGTGTCTAGTCGTGTTTCACCAAACTGTCTGCAAGATCTCATACCTAAATATAATCAATTCATTAACTTTGGGTACCATACACATATTTTAAGTCGTGAGCTCACAGTATTGGTGAATAATATCTGAAAACGCGTTTTACAATAAATGTTGGTACTGTACGTAAAATTATTATAGAAAAAAAAAACTACTATTTACATAAACTTCTTTTTATTTTTAGCGCTTCCTCTTAACTTCTCAGCGTAATTTTATTTCCCTAAACATTAGGTTAGTTATGAATATTTAAAATAACTTATAAATTTATCCTTCTGCATTGAAAATAAAAACATTTTTTAAATCAGTTTTGTTTAATAGAAGTATGCACCATTACTATTAAATTATTTCTGTCATATTACAGAAAGTTCATTGACCCCTTGGTTAGGAAAATTACGAGATTCTTGTTGTAAAGGAGCAATGAGCTAGAATAATTGATGTTTAATGGCGAGCTTTACCGCTATTGTTTGCAATTTTTGACAATATACATCTGCAATAATTGGAAGTTTTTTGGACTATAATAAATAACATCATTACTGATCCACCAAACACTCAACAGAATATTAACCAAACACTCGTAATCTCAGAACCTTATTTTGAGTCAACGTTCGCTTGTGTCAAGTTTTGGCTGGTTGTCTTCAACACTTCCGATTACTGTTCAGTATTCATGTTTCTTCATAATGCGATTCAGAATCCCTTAATTATTACACCGAGTATAATAAAAAGCAGCACTCCGCATGTATTGAGTCTCTAATGTGTGTGCAAGCGCTGAACCCATAATTATATCGCGATGTAACTTTACCATAATCGTGAACAGAATGAGTTAGACCAGTTTCAGCAAATGCAAATAACACAAAAACAATTGAATAATCAATTTCAAAACAAAATTTGGCAGCTTTAATTTTAAGTTTCCTGTATTTAGCATCGGCATTTTCATGGATAAGGACCTCATAATGCTTAGAAGTTTATTTAATATACACTTTAGTAACTCATTAAAGATTTGAGGTAATTTTTTAATGAAATCTGAATTAAAGCTTGCGAAAGTTATACATATATAATTTGAAATTATATTACTCTTGTACTAGTCATAATCGAGATAAGATTATCGATTGCCGTCATAACTCATAAATAACGGCTAAAATAGTTGATTTTGGTTTTGTTTTCGTATTGGTGTTTTAATGGATTGGCACTGGTTTTTTGATGGTGTTGGTATTGATTTCTTATTGTTATTGCTTTCAACGAAGAAAATTAAAATAGAGTGTTGAGTGGAAGTAGGCTTTCTATAATCCACAAACAAACAAAAGATTATCTTTATTAGTATATCGTTTTCCGTATTCGAACGGCCTGGAAGACTTAAAGCCGTTAACCTTCCACCGCTATATATACTCTACGTTTTTGAGTAGAATTATAGAGTAGAACTCAATGGAATGAGTTTTGTATCGTCACAAATAGGAAAGGAATTTTACCTTCGGATGAACTTAAGAGCCCTTAAGGACTGACCTTAACGTTCTTTCTCGTTCTATTACAATACATTCTCGACAATTAGATGTTTTAAATTGTTTTGCAGCAGTAACACTATAGATGATAATCATTAGCGCTCAATTCACGATAAGTTGTCCAAAACCATTTGTCAAGTTGTAGTAATTTGAAACTGTGAATGTCGTTATATGAAATTTGTGATAGGAAAAGAAACTTTATTTTCTTTTATCTGTACGACTGCGTAGAATGTATATTAATATTAAAGTATATAAGATTCATTATTTTGAAATAAACCTGACTCAATAAACCAGAGCGTGACTGCGTGACACTCCAGAAAGTCCCCACACCGGTGGTTTTCCTGTTTAACTATTAATGCAGCTAAACTTTTGAGAGTATCCAATTATAAATTAAGTTTAACTATGAGACATTTAATGTCATGTAATAGATAATTGTGTTTTTCTTGGGTTTTATTTGATATCAGAGTCTCATAAAACAGGCAACTTTGTACCTATGCTAACGTTTCTTTTGTTTGAAGCATATCAACTTAATTTATATGATATCTGTAATATAATATATGGTTAAAACTCTGTGACATTTTAAAATACAAAGTTAACTAAAGCGACCGAAAATATAGCTAAAGTCGTAATAAACAACGAACAATAGATGCTTATTAATAAGATCGCATTATTTAGGCTCGAGATATTAAATTTGTGGCTACACGAGTAACAAAAACAGACTCAAAGATACACAGAAACAGAGACAAAGAGAATAAAGAAGATGAAATGTAAAATTAATTATCTTGTCGCTGAAGAGGGGGTACAGGCCAATCGATAACGAATTTGGTTGCTAGCGGGCGTTTGAGGTTTTTCATGAAATTCAATGTTGGCCTTACTTATCAGAATTCATTAATCATGTATTGTCGGCAATCGAGTATACCAGCCAGAATTACTGCCCATTAACGTCTGCAACATCAGCTGCATTGTCATCCTTAGACGTATTGCGGGTCAAAATGGAACCAATCAAGTCGCTTATCAACTTAGTCTTTAATATTACAAGCAAAACATGTAAAATCATTTATCGAATTATTTTAGAAGGAGTATAAAAGCGAGGCACACAAAGGTTCTTACCACAGACTTAAAATACGGTAGAAATTAAGCTTGGTGGTATAACAGGATGCACTGCCAGCAGTAAATACCAACTTTGACTCAAGGTTAGATTTTTTTTTTACATAAAATAAGTTCATGCTTGACAACAATCCCACCTGATGGTAAGTGGCGATGAAGTCTAAGATGGTAAACGCATTAACTTATAATAGCCTATTCACTCTCCTCTTGATGGGGCCAATGAAACGCTAAAATTTAAAAAGAATGCAAATAATTAGAGACTAGAATTAAATTATTTATTACAAAAGTTTCTATTTACATAACCTGGTAACTGTGTACATCTATGTACATACTTAATCTAAATATTTGACAACGTATGAGTATGAGTTCACATCGTAGAATCATAGTATCTGTATCTATTATTTGAATTCAGTAATTATTATAATATCACATATACTGCTTACAATATTTATGAGTGTAACGAGATTACAATCGAATACATATTCATATTGATAATTTATTACTACATTTTTACAAACATCCAGACTTCATTTTAAACCTTAAAAATACATTAAATTTAAGACTTTTTAAATTATGATGACATAATGATTATCGAAAATTTTAATAATATTAATTATTACAATAAAAAAAAACAAAATATTACACTGACACGTAAATAAAGTGTAAATTTTATCTTTTTACTCGTGTTCTGAAAGTAGGTCATATTTAATTCGTAAACTAGCATGTAAATTTAATTTTAATACCCCAAACAGGTAACTTTGTTTAATAACATCTATCTATTGTCCATTGATAAGTTAATCAATATTTAGACATGTAACTTATTATCGTAAATGCCGATGGATAGTATCTCTTCTACCTTATAATCTCTTTTTATTTTGTTTTTTTATTTCTTCTCATAAGTACCTAATGATAAGTAGAATGTTGAACTTTAGTAACAATAATACATTAAACAGTTGAAATACAACACAGGTGTAATAGGTTACTTAGCTCCCTATGGGAACAGTCCTAATTCAATTTACGGCCTTGAAAGATAACACGCAAACCTCCGAGATACCTCCTATTTCATTTTCTTCAAATATAAAAAGCGAGGATGAAAAAACTATTTTTTTCGAAAGCAGATACCACGGGAACATCGTTCATATTATTCATTTCAGGCTTTACATTGTACACTGACCTTGAGCCGTCCTTTGGGGAATTGTGTGATAATGTTAACGTCAAGTACCCGTCCAGGAAAGTACTATGTGGCTTGTGTAGGTCCTCTTTCGAAGATTTATCAAGCAAAAGGTTCACAGAGATGTCTGTAGTATTTATCTTAAAACTAAGCAGGGTCATGTCATGGACGTACCAATCAAAATTTTATACCGACCATAATTGCTTCTGGTACGTTGGAAGCATGATAATATAAGGTACAACAAATAATAGCTGAAAATAGACGACACATAAAAAGATGTGTGTGTCTTGACAAGACAAATATAGAACGTAATTTGACACATAAACCCTAAGAAGCCCATCATACATGAAGGATATGTTACACAATATAATAAGCATTCACAACCCCGCACTAGGATTCCTTGTGTTGCGGGTGGGGTGGACGTACTTAAATTTGAACATCACATACACCCATGACTCGAGAACAAACATTTATCTGTCACATAATGTGTAACCCCGGCCGGAAAACGATCTCGAGACCGCTCGCTCGTTAAGCAGGGCCACATTAACTGGGCTACGAAGCCGTCAATATACAAATCAGACAATAACATACCTATTACTTGCAATGTTGAGTATTTAGTAGAAAAACGAGTATTGAACTGATATATACATAAACGATATCTTAGACCTCAGGCAATTTTTTGATTAAGATTAAGGCAGTTATTGTATTAAGAATGACCTGAAATTGGGTGTTATTTTTACTTTTTTATTTATTTATTACATTATTTATTGTACTCCATAAGTACTCTTATCTACTCGACAACAAAAGCATGCTACAACAAACATACGAGTATGTAGGCATATAAATTGTACCCAAAAGGCGACTTT
Source organism: Megathymus violae (assembly GCA_003671415.1). Lineage (NCBI taxonomy): Eukaryota > Metazoa > Arthropoda > Insecta > Lepidoptera > Hesperiidae > Megathymus > Megathymus violae. The sequence goes on along the minus strand of PDGT01000023.1, from coordinate 685,804 downwards.
ATCATTAAATTCCGGTTTCGTTCAGATTTCCGACATCATTAAACCTACATGATATGATTATAACACGTAATATGTCGTAGATGATATGTTTACGTATTCTTCTTGTATAAATTAATATTAATTATTTTAAGCTTGCGTTTGTTTGTCGCTGAAAATTTGATAAGTTTCATAACATAACGCGTGTATAAGTGGTTTCCTAAAGTTGCGGCAACTAGAGTTATTATGTGGGTTTCAGATTAAAACTACTAAGTACCAACGTTGCTCATATCAAAATTTGTAATTTAGTTTAAGCCTGTCTTAGTAATAACGTGCGTGTGGATTGAGTGATAATTTCCAAGTTGATTAAAATAGATAGGATTTGTTTTTTTACAAATTGAATTAACTTTTTGATCGATCGATTGTCTTCTTCTGATGGCGATGACAGATAAGGTTAGGGATGTTCAGATCAAGGATCGTTTACCCGAAGAGTTCTCAGAAAGTTAATAGCCTCCACGTGTCACACGATCGAAATTCAAAAGAACACTTAACCCACACATACATTGATTTAGATACTGTATACGTAGGGTTGTATTTCCAAAAATTCCTTTTAATGGATGCCTGCGATATAAAATGTTTTTCACATCTAAATTGAAACTAGCTTTGAAGCTACAAAAGTTGAAGTGGAACTTTCAACGACCTTTCATCCTTTATTTCTAACTCTATGGCGTCGAATATTGAAAATTCACGTAACACGACTTTTGCTTTTTCATTGAATGAGTCAATCAAGTAGATACATCCGATGCCTCAGCAGCACGCTGTGAATTGTGGCGGGAAAGATACCCTCTTTCTTACTTTGACCCTCCCTCGGAAACTCTTCCGCCTGGACACGATTTGCCGTGGCCAACATGGAAAGCTTTAAATAGGCTGCGAACACGAGTTGGCCGCAGCAAAGACACCTTGTGCAGGTGGGGCTTTTCTGGGAGAGGTAATGATGCATTCGTGTGTGGTGCGTCCCCGCAAACAATGGAACACCTATTGTCCTGTTCCGCTTGTCCTGATAGCTGCACACATGAGGACCTGCTGAGAGCCACCGAAAGTGCTATCAGAGTGGCCACGTTCTGGTCGGGCAAAATTTGAACTTATATCGATTCGAAAAGAAGAAGATTGAGTGAGTAATAATATATAGGTATAGTTTTTTTTTATGAACACAAAATTGCAAAGAATCAGCAAAGGTATGATTAAATCTCTAAAATACTTGAATAGCATATTTAATCCCCAGAGTGTGAAATTCCTTAAAACCGTATTAATATATGCTTATTTATTTCTCTTTAACATTAATCAAATACCAATCTGTGTGTATTTAACTGTAAAAATTACGGAGTTTCTGAAGCGTACCGCTCGTACTTTACTCCCTTATAGTTAGAATATGAAAAATTCCTTCCTTAAAGAACGTTTACATTAGGAAAAGTACTAAAAGATATGAGAACTTAAAGTATCTAGCTTATGCCGTTTTATCCGGGCTTTGATAAATGAGTGAATAAGGCCAAAGTTTTTTAGGTAAATATTAAAATAGTTTTATGTTAACCTTAATGTTTCAATTCCCAGTGTGGACGTTATTCTGGGTCTATGTACGTACGTAATTTTGAAATAGTAATAAAGTATTTGTTGTATATTTATTACTGTTGTGTACATCAAACACTGACTTTTCCTTTCCTTATTTTCTCGTAATGATCGTAATCTTATTCAAATCCTTGTTCATGCGATTTCTGCAGATCTAACCCCCTAGTTGTTACTCGTAATTACTCTTTCCTATTCTTGAAAGCATACGTCGTTTAGAATTGATCGCTATTTGAGCGATAAGACTCAAAAACTGTTGCATGCATTTACTTTGTTTTCGTTTATAATTAATATTAATTTCAATAATAATAATAATAAAAATATTTATACAATATTTAATATTAATAATTATATTGTATTCATAGTATTATTAATAAATATTTCTGGTGAGCAATAAAGAATATTAACACTAACATTCATATGAAATGACATCAAAAAGTCATCAAACATTGATTTTAAATAATATATCTCCAGTAAAAATGTCATGAAAGGTACGGATTTGTCATTGTCTTAGTAATTTTAAAAACGTTTATGAACAATAATCACGAAAGTGTGTGCTCCAAACATTTCAGAGTAATCATGGCAGCTTACCCACTGTCAACTGACGGGATTTAGTTGTGATCGAGAACATCGTATCGATTATGTTGTGTAAACTTAATACACTTTAGTTAATTAAGATATAAATACAGTGTATACATTGTATAGTAAACAAAATTTAATTTCTTTACAAAAATAATTAATCAGTAAATATGCTTTAGTTCCATGTTATTAGCTGGGAACTCGTTAAAGTCAATTATTTGGCATTTCCTTAGCTCTGAGACACTGCGATAGGATGATATCTGAATAAGGAAATTTTGTTTATAACGATTGTCATATACACATTGGTATTTTGTGAGTTGTAATAAAAATTGACAATGATCAATGATTGGTGGTATTGTTGAACTGTTGTTCGGTGAGTGTTTAATATTATGTTTAAGCCAAATGCTGAACTATTGATATTGGAACTCATGGTACCAATAATAAAGTACTAGAATATAGTACTCAATATTTCGGTAATATAAAGGTTAAAAATTTCATATAGTTTTCAACGCGATACCACTCCAATGCAGGGCCTCTCCTTTTAATTGTGGAGGCATAGATTGTATTCAATCAGGCAGCTTCAGTGCAGATTATTGAAGGGTTTAGTGGGAAAGAAAATCTGCGGCAAGAGAGGGCTTAAGAAATTTAGATACTGCGGTTACCCATCCAATAACCGATCGCGCCAGCAGATGCTTAACGCGGAATTACAAATTCGATTATTTATGATTGGCAAGAGCAGCCTATATGTATAAGTTTAAGAAAACACTTCAAAAATAGCGCTTAAAAATGGACAATGACATTATTATTCGTTAACCGCTCGTTAAATTTCACAGCCCGGCAATATTGAGTTTACGTTCTGTATACTGCATTAATTAAATGCGTTCACATTTTACAATATTGTTGTATGCTAATAATAACATGTCATGCATAATTGACTTTTATATTTGGCTGTATAGTACATACATTTTCCTCTCCGAGGCAGAGCGACTGGATTTATATTCGAAATAAATATATCCCAGGATTGTACCGATCATGGCTACGAAATAAATGAACCTAAATTCAGAACAACATAGACATATTTGACAATGGAGTACAGTTATATACCTGAATAGGGTCTAGTTACAAAATACGGCTCAGTAAAGTTGTATTTGATGGATTGGGCACGGCAGGTGACGCCCCTCAGGGTCTCATGTAAGGGGAACTTCTTCGTTACGTTTACGTATACCGGAGATAAACAGCTATTCTTAAAGTATCGTATTTAATATAAGTTTAGTTTCAGTTTTAATTTTAATTAATTAATTTTCTGAAACAAAAAATATTAGATGTCTTAAATAAAGTTTGTACAGATTATTAAATGGTTGAAGAACTTTTGTGATGGTACAAATTTAAAGAAAATTCCGTTTTATATTCAGCGGACTGTCAGCGCAGTGAAACATATACCACATACGTTGTTTATGTTGATTTTATACATCACACAGTCGAAATAGAAGACCAAACTTAAGAGTATATACGTCCGGTTTACAGATATACACGGTTCTGCCACGAAATACTTTCGCTGAATCTTGAATGAAGTTTTCGTTTGATCAGAGTGTTTTTTTAATGCCCCCACCTCTGTTGACGATCTTCAGGAGTCTCACAACGGGCGCCTCAAAGGTGAGCGAAATGGCAAACGATGCGAGAAACGCCATCACAGCATAGCCGGCGTATATCGTGAGCTGAAAATGATACAACAACGATGGACAATGATTTTAAAATAGACTTATTATTTGATCGTAACAAACCATACCAACCACAGCCAGACTCTCGGTCTTCTTTCATAATGTGATGGTAAAGTGTCTACCGTGCTGGACAACTGTTGAATGTCGAAGTTCACTGAACTTCGAGAACATTATGTGAAACTGTTAGGTATACAAATTTCCTCACGATGTTTACTTTTACAGCAGCAAGTGATTGTTAATTACTTAAAATAATAATTTATTAAATGCTTATTCTTAACCAGGTTTCAATTCTAAGCTTGTTTGTGAGTATGTTAAAATGTAAAGATTCTGGACAAAATTAAAAATTTTAAACTACTTTAGTATCCCCCACAGATTTAAGTTGTATTTGTTATAGTCAAAATAAAATGTTATTATATTGTCGGGAATACAAAATTACAGTAAAACTCTGTGTAGTTTCACTCTTGGGATACCTATTTTGTTAAATATGAATTAGTTGTCATTGGGCTGAAATAAGAAAGGAGAATTATAATACTGTTCTTTGTTCATTTATTATTAGCCAGATACGTCTGATGGATTATGATGGGGCGTAGCATACTGGGATTAAAAAGGTTGCTTATAAAAGAACAATTATTTTTAAAGCCTCTTTCCTATTTTCCTCTTTATTATATCTCTGGTTTTCTGAGAGCCATTGCTAACCGTAGACTATTATAACCTAGGGGCTATTGATAAATAATAATAGTAAAAAAGTTAGTTATTATAAATTATATAGTTATTATAAATAATAGTTATTATAAAAATAAAAGTTATTATAAATAATAGTTATTATAAACGAAGAATAGAAAGTGAGTCGAATGGTAAAAATTTAGCTGATTTTCAATATAATAAGAAGTATCTTCAGTTATTTAGGGATGAACGTCTTTTCTTCTCTGTTTCTATATCAAGTTTTATGCTCTACCTTCTATACCTATTAGGTAACAATAGCAAAATATTAAATAATCAGGAGTGCGTAAAGCGATTCACAAATAAGATTAACATCGACGAAGGGACGATTTACCGAAAGGAAATTGTAACTCATTTAGAATTAATTAAACATTAATTGTTGAAACGTGCTTGGAGATACTCTTCTCAGTTAGTTGTGCACAGTAGTGTAAATGAAAATGAATTAAGTATTTCAAATATTATGAACAGTGCTGAAGTAATATATAAATATAAGTAGAAGTAATATATAAAGTATATAAATGGTTTGCAAACACAATGCAAAATATTATAAGGTTACGTGGTTCTATTATTAAATAATGTGTTAAAAATTACGTAAAAGTAAACACGGTTGAGCAACGGACGAATAATGGTGGTTGATCCCCGTGTTGGATATCGCTGAGCTTTGTACCTTCCAGATGAATCTCAAAGGTATTTGTGCATGGATGTAAGCTTTTTACTTGCTGTGTTAAAGCCTCCGTTAAGAGATATCAAAGCTGACTTAGTAATAATGACATTAGTATGCTACTCCATTGCTTTCTAGGGCCTGTGTCTAGTGGTGTGTGAGGTATGCCACGAGGTCACTAGCCCGTCGGTCTTGGCGGAAGCCATAATGGCGATCGTTTATCAGCTGGTGATCCTCCAAATTCCTCAGGAGGTGCTTATTAATGTTTTGCTCCATAAACTTTGAAGGATGGAGTTATCGTCAGGCTGCACTTGGCCAGGTCACTGAGGTCTCATTTAAGCCGCGTTATGACGGGAGTCACCTCGGGAACGCACATCATCAACACCACTATGGGAATGCTTTGACGTCGAGAGACTAGGTTTAACAGAAAATTCATAATCTGACGAGTATATTTCGGTATTCTGAACTGCATACCGCTGAAATACCTCAATAATAATTTAGCCTGTTTTCATTTGACTGGACAGCTCCGCCGTTACATCAAACGAAATAAATTGTTATAGACGCAAATTTATTTTATATCTCCGAGTAAAATATTTTGTGATATTCCAACATTTGAATATTTTTTCAGTGATGTTCGTATCAAATCAGCCTATTCGCATGTTATTGACTATCAAATAATTTATTTTCTTGCCTTAAAATGTTTTTAACAAAACGCATAAAACGTAAATGTCGTTACTGTGGGATATATGTGCCTTGAGAAATTTCATTGAAAGAAGAAATATTTCTGTAGTATTTCACACGTCTCGCTGTTTCCGGCGTCATTTGTTCACTGGGTCCGTTAACACGTGACCACAACTACAGCTATACCATGTCATAACCAAACCGTGACGTGAAAGAGAATTGGCTTTTGTGACAGGCAATGTGTAGTCTAAATACATCGAACCGTTATTATTACACCGGCAGCCAGTAATAACCATATTACTGGATTTTCGACATTGCAATCGGTATATGAAAAATGAACATTACTAAAAGAGATGATAAGAATAACATTTTCGAAAGCAAACTGGGTGGGGGACACTGGTTAATCCAATAGTGTAAAAACGAAGAATAACTTACCACGATAGAATTCTGTAGGTGTAGTGGCCCATCCATGAGGAAAGAGGTGTACATCATGACGGTGGGGTGCACGAGGTAGGCGCAGTAGGTGAGGCGGCTGAGTGGCAGAAGCCCACGGTACGACAGCAGCGAGTTCACCAATCCGCCGTACCCGCAGCAACAAGCCACTGCCACCCACGCGAGCCCCAAGCCCCAAGCTGGAAACGGTGACCAATGTACAGTTTTTACGTACACAATCTCTAAGTGAGCAGAGCTTTCTTTGAATGAGGAAGACATTTCTATTGTCAAGAACGAAGCAGGGTACTCGCTTTTCAATAGGCTCTTCAAACTTTCCGTTACTAAGACGGAAGTAAGAGGCAAGCTTTTAAACTTTTGGTTTTTGGGAACATCGCTTTTAACGTCACAACCAATAATTTCGGTTAAATCCTCGCCATAACGGACAATAGAGTACGAAAGTGGTTATATCAGAACTTCCGCAATTTCCTCTTGTGGCACGAATCTAAAAATATACCGATTTTACGCCTCAAAGGGATACGATTTTATATATAGCTATGATTTTATGGATAGCAGCCTACGTTCAATAAGAATAAAGTTTGATATTGTTTTCGATATGATTCAAGTCGTATCACGTGGTACAGATTCATTCTCTGCAGAATTTGTGCAAAATGTTGTTTGGGTCAATAATATAAATCAACTAGTAACTTCGCTTTGCTTCGGCAACCTGCGCTTTACATTAGAAATAGCACCCGAATTGTTTGAAGAATGGGTTTTTCTAGTTAGTGAATTAGAAATATTAATATATTATAATAGCTGCAGCCAGGCATAATTTTATTTACCGCCCCTAATAGAATGTCTTAATTAACTGAATTTCTTATCCCGCGAGAACAGATTCAATTTTCGGGAAAGAAAGTATCCTAAATAATGCCTCGTCACATAACTTTAACTTTATTTTTGATAATTTTGTCTTATGCTGCTATGTGTTGAACATCGCAAAAAAGGCATCAGCTGCGCGCTTTCAATTTATATTAAAAGCCCGCTGCTTTCCCATACGTGCCGGATGAATGTCTAGAAGGCTTACAGGATAAAAATTTCACATAACCCAAACTCGCTCTCAAAAGGTAATCTTCGGAAGATTTCTCCCTCTCCGCTACTGATCAAATATTTACTTTTGAATTATTATAAGTTAAGATCACTATTTGTGTTTTAGTAAACAGACCTGACTCATAATTCGATACAAATGTTAACTAATTGAAATAAGGGCTAACAGAACTTGCAAAATGGAACACTATATTCAGTGCATTGCCCATGATAAATATTATCAGAGCAAAGGTATAAACAGCACTATAGCAAAAATTTTTTTTTAATACATTAAAAAAAAAAGTTTTTTTAAATGTATTTAAAAAAAGGTGACTAATACGTTGGTTGTTGATTCTATGCCACAAAAGACTTACTGATTAAACATAATAGTTATGCTACAGCACCTATAAACTCTTCCTATACGGATTTGTTTATATTACCTGTGTGTCCAACGCTAACGTAAAAGGCAGTCGGCCAAACTTCAAAGTAACCGTCCATCATACCGAAGATAAGGCTTGCAAAGATGGTGATCGCCACCGGCCAGCCTATTACTACCAACCAGTACGGCATCTTCACCCGACATTTTGTTCGATGCAAGTACCATCCCACTATCATACCTGTACATAAAATAAATTATAAAAACCCATAATGCCACACACCCATATCAGAATAGGATTACTAGGTATATTGGACACGAAAGTCACTACAAAAATCAATACTGGATAGTGCACTTTTATTTTTCACATTAACATTTAGTCGGCCAGAAATCTTACCAGGCTCCCATCGCTCGCCAAGTTGGGGTATTATCAAATCGGTCATTTTTTTACTCTTACTTTATACTTCTAATCTTATTTTCTGGCTTGCTCCATAAAACAATAGAATGAGTACTTAAGATTTTATCGGATTTATAAAACGAGCTTATAAAAAGATATCCAATAAGAGTTCGCACCAGAATATCCGAGCGCTTTATTGAATGGCCGGCTGAACTGTAGTAAACGCCGGCGATTCAAAGATTACATTCGCTATATTCATAGGGACGGTAGCAATACTGTTGTATAAAAAGAGAATATAAAATGAAGTTTGATCGCCTTACCGACTAGATACGGGCCTATTCTCGACCAAGGTTTGTCGTAAAGCGGATCGAACATTTCAAAGGGCTCTTGGATTCGAGCTTTATACTGATACCACACAGATATGTAAATAGTCGTCAGCCAGGAGCTGAACATCACTACGAATAGCGATACCACCGCAAATTTCATATGCCTGTCGAAAAAAATGAATCATGTGAGGATGTCGCTCGATAAATGGAAATTTCATTACACGGAACTGAACGTTCACTCACCTCACTGAAATCAAAAGTAACATGATTCCCACGACGTAGAATTGCGTATCGTTTGCCATGTACCAAGACCAGACCATGCACATTTCTCTTTGCGGATAGAGGTTGTTAATGTAGAGGAGATTACGCCACCAGTAATGATCGCACGTGATGTGGTCGAAGATCGCCGGCTCGAACACGGTATGGTTATGTGTGTAGCGGAGCGCGAGCTCGTCCAAACCGATCACGAAGGCGTACGCGGGCGACAAACGCACTAGCCTATAGAAGAGTAATACAAAAAAAGATTTTGTCATTTTGAACACGTCCTCCTTTGAATATACCGTCGTTTTCGGTTTGTCGATCAGATCCTCGTAGAATGACTGTTGGCTTATGACGGATATCGATAATGCGGGATTCGTGTACCCGTTTACGTTTTTATTTATGTCCTTGTCTGGTTCTTGAATTTTTTTTGTAGGCTTAATTTTAGCTTTTTTGTCTTCACCTCTCAGAAAGAGTATTGTGACGAGTAGCCCGCTGAAAGTTAAATAGTTATTGATGAATAATTTAAATATCTTTTTTCATGAATATTTTCTGCTTACTTAATGTATTGACCAAGAAATGGATCGATAAAAAATTTATTACTAGATTGCAAATCGAATGTTAAGCAGTAGGAGCGTGATATTGAAAACTTTATATTGATAAATGTTTACTGCATTTTGCCAATATTACCTGATGAAGAAGAAGGTGTCGACACAAAAAGACGCATTGCCGACGGATTGGTACATGAAATTCCTCTCCGTGACTGTCCTCATAGTTTTGTTGTCTGCGATGTAGAACACTGTAAGGTACGTGTGCACCATAATCACCCAGATCACAGACATGAACCTAAAAAATATCTAGATTTCAACACACATACTTGACTTTCATAGTACGTATTTATAAATTTTGTAGACTACGGTTCCAATATATTGTAAACCATGTAGAGCTCTACATGAGCACTCCATAACTATAAGCGTTCCAATTATGATACCAATGCAAATGTTAGTTCATCCATATTATAGACGACAAAATAAAAAAAATATATTGCTTTGTTCAAAGTAGATTGATTGGATGTAGACAGGTAGGACTAATAACTGTCATCTTATCTCATGACTTACTATGCCTCACTTACTCATGTCTTTTAACCTAAGTGGAGTTCGTGAAAAATACCCACCAATTAAGTCAATAATTTATTAAGGCGAAAGATTATAACTTATTAGAGTGTGTGAGGAATGAGGTCCTATAATAGAAATACAATCGGTACGCTGCAGCCATCGTTTCAAAGATTTATTGTCTAACCATTCGTTACAGCGCTACTATACAGGAGGAGGTAAGAACTTTAGTGCGTTCTTAGTCTTTCAAAATTTATAATGAAATACGAATTAAGTTGAAACATAAATCTATGTCACAATGTCTATGTGTGTCAATGTGTTAATATCAACAAAGTCTGTCTGTCTGTACGTAATAATCACGAAACGAGTAATAAATTTCGACTGCGATTATTTTATATGTACACGCTACATATAAATATATATAATTTCTGAACAACGGAGATCGTTTGAAGTCATATTCACACAATTTATATTCAAAGCAATGGTAAGATAAATTTTACATTCATAACCTGAAATATTTTAATATAACACCGAGCATCATCGGCCAGGCCATCTAGTATCTATATTGGGGAGATTATTGGATAGATTAAGACGATAAGAAACAACATCAACACTTCCCCTCCCACGTTGCCGCCCGCTGCGGGATAGTTGCATGGAGAATTCGAGCCTCAAAGGTCATATTTTAACCCAAGCTTAACCTCGGAAAAACAAGACTGTCCTAGGAACCTCGCTGTTGAGTAGGGTTTCTATGTATCGTGAATGTGTGTGAGGGAAGAGATCCATACCTCATGCCGTGTAGGCAGGTAAGTGCACCGTCGCTCGGCGTTTGAGTGCTGAGGATAGCGCGCCCATTTGACAACACCGAGAAAGATAGCAGCAGCTCTGCCCATATTCCTGTTAATAAATATTTATCACAATAAATTATTTTGTCAATACAATAAAGATTATATCTACACTGCATTTGAATTATGTTATGGAAAAATAACTATTTGTAAAAGTTAGCTCAATAGTTGCATTTATAATTTGTGGAAGAAATTTATTTTTTTTGATAGCAATTGTCGAATCATACATATTAAAATCACTTCTGTGGTGAATGAATGGTTAGATTTGGTTAGGTTAGATTAGTCACAGATTCAACAATTAATTACCCTAATGTTGTCTAAACTTATCGACAGGCTTAATTTTAGGACACCTGTTTCATCACGCTTTTCTAAACAATGAATTAAGGAAATTCATAGATGAACGAATCCTTACCATAGAATTAATTATCTGGATACATCGACCGTGGCGGAACTCGGCGTCACTTCATACTCGTAGTTCAAATTACTACTTTGTTCGTCGTACGCTTTTGTTCTGAAGTCGTGCAAGTACTAGAGTAATTCCTGCTATCCCCACGTAGTTCAAAATTGAAACTATAATTACACAAGTAAGGAGGAAGTCCATATTTGATCACTCACCGCAAGTTTCTCGACGGAGCTCTTTGTCTTTGTAATTTTCGTCCGCAACGCTCTTGCCAGGTTGTGAAGTATTTGGCTGCAAATTTACTTGTAATGAACATTTCGAACAGAGCAAACACAATTTTGTCACCGAAAGTTTATATTACTTATGTTTTGTTTAGAAACCCACTATAGGGTTATTGTCGTAATTGATGTGCCCTACAGCTTACTTCCAACATGCTGCTGCTGTGCGGATTAATAAGAGGAATAGTTGTCAACGGAGGCCTCCGACATAACTTAAAGATTATTACTTAACGATAACAACCAAGAGCGTCAAGTTACGTGGTCTTTGAAGCATGAATGCGTTCAAGAAACAGCGTTCGCAGATGCTTAACTCGGTCGGTAACTTACGATCGATTTAGGCTGACGGGCTACGAACACGGACTGGAGCAAAATGTATTTTTTACGGACACGGAAATATTAGACGGACAGGAATGATGAGCAGCTATTATAATTCATTAGAATGGTTACCAACGTATATTTGAAGGCGATCGTAGATGTACTGTTCTCTTTGTTCTGTTTCTCCTGAGGACTAATAAGCTGTGCCCCATAGAAAGGGACTGGTAGTTTAAAAAGTTTCTTACGGAAATCCAAGATTGATATTTCGTACCAAAACTACTCCTGACTCGATGCACCATTTAAAGTTTCTATCATGTGGTATATATACTCGTCTCTCTCATCCAACATGTGTATTCGATGACATTGTAAAAATAAAATCATAAAGCCATTAATTTTTCAATTATTGACGCGTAATTACATATCTGTCCTATCCAATTTCCTGAGAATGATTTAATTTATTTGGAAAAGGACGAGTTTTTCAATCAATAGAACAACATGCGCTATATTGAAAGTGTTGCGAAAATTAAATGTTTTTTGTGAAAATATTACATGGCGATGAATTGCGTCAACGGGCGGAAACCGAGCTTTTTGTAAAAAAAAATTATCGGAAAATTAGGTGTCCTATTAGCATATTAGAAGGATATTTATTAAATAGAGTTCCCATAACAGCATTGTTGACTATCCGCGAATTATATACAGAAATAAATTATTATGTAGCATGTATAATTTATCAATGATTGAATTGAATTAATTTTCAGTGTCTCAGAAATATCAATATTCTTAGTAAATGAGTACATACTGTACTAAGCAATAATCTACGTCTGAATCTAACATCAGAAGTGGGATGCTACTCAGAATACACATTCGTATAATACGTAATTAAAATAATTTACGTTTGACTTATTACTAAACTGATATTATTCGTATCAAACTATAATTATTATTTTAACTTGAATTGCAATAAAGACATCTTTTTCCAGATATAAAATATAATACGTTAATATAGATTGGCAGAGAGCCTTATTAGCCATGTTTAATACTTTATTATATACTAAGTGCTGCAATTGTTTGATTTTTACTTTTATTTACTTATATATAAGTTTACTTTATTCATTTACTTTTTGGTAATGTCATTTATGTGATTATGAAAATAAAACACACATAACGATCACACTGAATGCATTCCAGTCAGTCCTTGACCTACACAATAATAATATTTATCGTGTGTACCTATAGTTACGTACATATTGTAAGAGAGGTTATCTATCTATTTATACTAATAATAAAATTCCAACTGATCGATTTCTGTACATGAACGATATATGAGGAAATATATTATCAGGGGCCTTTATTAACAATAGTTGTTAGAAATTTTGTCTGTTTGTCTGTGTATCTTGTCTTATTGTCTGTTTGTATGTGTACTGTAATCTCAGAAACGGCTTAACCGATTTCGTTCTGGTTTTCACTAATGTATTGCAGTAATCGTCACTAAAACCTTAAAGTTTGTTTCATTGCAATCCTTCAGTAAATAAAAATGTTATAAATTAATTAAAAATAATGTATGGCGTAGATTCCTGAAGAGAAGCGAGGGCAGTTTGCTAGTATTACATAAGATATTACAGAAAAAGATGCGACACGTAACGAACACTTTCTGAACCCATCCCAATTGGTCCCTTTCTTTCTCGATAATAATATTTAGCGGCACGCGCGTACCCTAATGGATTGCATAGGATATTATTACTTTTCTTAGTCCTTTTTTGTATGCTCCTATTTTATTAGTAAACACGTCATTCGAACAAGACGCTGTGTTTTATGACGAAGTGTGCGATACTTACTTAAACATTAGCACGAATTTGAATATTAAAGTGATGTTATTTAACTTTATTGGTTGCTTACTTTACACATTCTTTTCTCGAACACACATTATTCGAACTGCAAATGTTTCCACGTTAGCTATTTTCCCCTTCCAAACCTTTAATGTCAACTTATAACTTTATAGCTTATAACTTTGAATTTATAGCATACTAGCTATACACTATATAACTTTGACTTTATAGCATACTAGCTGTACATTGCGCGGTTGCTACACCACCAACTAAAATGAATTTGAAGGAAAGACCTTACACAAATATTCAATTCATTTTGAGTCATTTTATTGATTTTGTTCATTTCGAAAAAAATTGTGACATTCGTTCGCTGTTTTCGTTTCAATTCAAATCAGCATGAACTGTCACGGCAATATATGAAATTCATTGGAATGACAGTGGCGTCATCGGTCGAAAATTGGTCGTACCAACTCAGAAACCTTCTTGGGCACATGTACAACCACTTTGCTAAAGATCATCACATGATCAAATGCATAGTTTACGATTCTATAAAGGACATACAGATAAACATTTATTTTTATATATATAGAAGATAGCGTTCAACTTATAACGTTGAAGCAAATATCTAAAATAGCTGAACTAACGCCTGCAACCGTTATACGTTGTAGCAAATACCAGAGAAAATACGACAATATTTTTGCGAGTTTTCACACGGAGTTCCATAAAATGCTTCATGTTACACAATGAGTTTGCTGTACCTTAAGTACCTAAGCAAAACAAGATGAGCATATTTTATACAAGTACGAGTACTTACACACTTACTATTTAATATTAAAATGAGTTAATACACGCTCCTATTTAGTAAAAGTTGATATTCTCTGACCGTGGTGCATCCTGCTGAATAACGGACATGGCGTACGTCAGATCGCTCTTGTTCTATTCAGCTGTTTGAACGATGTGGCCTGTTTGAACGAAGTGACAATGAGTCACTTCAGTCGACTAATTTTGCGAGTTATGTCGTTAACGCGTGTTCGTCTATTTCATCGTTGCGAATCTTGTCTCGTAGCAATCTATGTAATATAGCGTTCTCCATTCTCAATAGCGCGTTGAGGGGCTTTAAGCTCTCGCGAAGGTCGCTTAACCCAATTTAATACTCATTACATTACTTACATTACATTACTCATTACACTAGTACTCGCGCATGGCGGTAAGTTTCTTTGTCTGTTTGGCTGCCGTCCTGATTTCAGAATCGGTTTATCGGTTTACCTGTACCTGTTTATTGTATTTGCAATGTTATCATCAAATTCCAATTTTGCTCATTTGTAATTCACAAACGACATTGATATTAAAAATAAGTTTTTAATTTCTTTTTGTACTAGATTTAATGTTTTTTTTTTGTAATAGTAATTTTATCCGTATATGAAATTAAGCTCAGTATTTATTGTTATGCGTAATATTTAGTTTCACTTTTTATTTCACTAGTTACCTTTCATTTTACAGGATACAAAATACAGTATGTAAAACCTGTAATACAATTCATTAACTTACTAAATGGTATCAAGATTATTCGACTAAGTTTACGTAGGTAAGGGATTCCTAAAATTAATATTAAAATTGTAAAGGTGCCTAATTTATTGCAGAAAACTATAACGAAGCAATGGAAATAGCGTTTCATTTCCCAAATGTTTGCGAATGCCAGTTTAGTTACTAACGATAAACCAATAGTAGAAATAGTCCTAAAATAAACAGAAGTGTAGTAAAGATAGTTTTGAAAAAACAACGAATTTATATAAACTTCGAATTGTATGTATTGTTTGTGCAGTACACTTTGCAAGTTAAAAATTTATTTATCGCTGAATTACTGGATATTTTGAATGAAGTTTGTTGAATAACATAAGACTGCTATGTAAAGGTTATAAAAGAAAGCCATATGTCTGAACGACAGTAAACTATACGATTATGGGTCTTCGTCGAAGTTACGACCAAAATATTTGTGTCGAGACTGCATATCATTTAGAATACAAAGCGGGGTCTCGTCAATATTTTGTATATTAAAAGAGTGAAACGACAAACGTTTCTATTTATCTATTTTTTGGAAAACTCAAGAAAAAGTGGATTGTTTAATGTTTGTACTATTTATGATATTTTTATTTTTGATTAAAGTTGCCTTGTAAACCGTTAGATTTTAAAAGTAAAAGGA
Source organism: Megathymus violae (assembly GCA_003671415.1). Lineage (NCBI taxonomy): Eukaryota > Metazoa > Arthropoda > Insecta > Lepidoptera > Hesperiidae > Megathymus > Megathymus violae. The sequence goes on along the minus strand of PDGT01000023.1, from coordinate 670,007 downwards.
CATGGCTGATTGTTTTTGATTTCAATGCTAAAACGCTGTGAAAACCTTTAATTTAAAAACCTAAATAAATCTGAGATGAAGGAATAAATAAAAGACATACATAAGTTACATGAACTATGCGTTGCAGCTTATGATCGTGTATCAATCTTAAGAAAACTCAGCAGCCATCTCAATTATCGGACTTTATAAAAACGTCCAGTAACTCCTGACAGAGTTATTTCTTTGTTATGTTATCAAAAGTAAAGAAAGGAAAGGTTATTAGAGTCGGCGTACCAAAGCACAGAATTAAAAAATTTCGTTTTTAATACTTCTTTGGACTTCATTAAAATCAACACTCACGCAATCTGACTAAAGCAAATAAGTCATACTTAAGTCAATCCTGGTGTTCGAAGCTGCGTATGTTAGAACCATTAAATAATATACGCCTTCTAAGACGGAATATAAATCATAAATAGACTTATGTTTAAAGGAACAAATTATTGTGTTTTGTTATTTGAAGAGCAATCTTTGACTTATCTATCTTTGACTTTGACTAATCTAGGACTTCTAAGTGTAGTAATCATTTAAGAATTATTAATCCTTTATTAAATTATTAATAGTATGAAGGAAAATCGATATCTGAGTTTATTTAAAGGTATACTCTCAGTCGCGTACAGTTTGATTCTTCAGTTAGTTAGTTAACTTGTTGTGAATGTTTTTATTATGTTAATAGCCGACAAACGAGCACATTACCACCTTATGGTAAGTAGTCACCGTCGCCCGTGGACATCAGCAAGACCAAAGGTATCACTGATGCGTTGTCAGCCAGGAAATGACAAGAAGGTTAGAAAGGAAGTAGTGGCTCTCAATCCTCCAACCGGAAGACCACGAGTCGTTTGGCAGCTGATTTAAACAGGAGGGTGGTAGCTAGCCAGGCAGGCTTCACGGAAAGATAATAATATCAGTAATAATATTAATGACTTAATAATAATACCTACTGATAATATAATCCATACGCGAAACCCTACCACCAAGCATGTTGGCTTTTGTCGCCACTTACGACACCCTGTTCCGCCAGTATGGGATTGGAGGGAGTATTCTAATCCGCCCCAATACGGCTTAAAATATGTTATTCAATATTTTATTGAAATGGACCACCAAAGAGGTAAGAAGTTAGTTGAAATGACATCAGCAAGACAACCGTGACAATTAGAAGGTACAGTTCTTTAGTTAAGTTGTTATTGTTAGAAAGAATACCTCTTCTGTTTTAGAAAATGAAAATCATATGATAACTTCAGATAAAGCAGTAGTATTAGACAAGCATGTGCTTTCAACATCATCATCAGCAGGTCACGAGGACAATGCAACATCCAGAGTAACGTTGACTTTTCCTGTGATGACTAAAATTCTTCAACTTAATCGAGCAGTGAAAACAAGTTAACGATAGTAGCGTATAAAATAACATTTGACGATAGACGTGCGATATTTAAAGTGTATTGGCAAACGGGGTCTTACGTTAAAAAATCTGCGAAAATGACATCTTTAATATATGTACATTGAAGGTACGAAAATGACAACGAGGTAGAAAATGCGTGCTGTTAATCCAAAAAAGGTTAAAATTCGACAATTTTTTTTCGGACGCATGTGGGAAACAGAATAGAAACTCGAATGATAGTTCGGTGCTAACTTGGTTTTGCAGAAATTTCTTACAATCGAGGCAGCTATTTAGAAGTTAGAAGAAGAAAAAAAGAAGGCAGTATCGCAAATATTTCCCCCACTTGTATGGATGCATCTAATTCGATTCAGTAATATAATGTTTAAATTTCCGCAAAACATGGATGATTTGCAACAAATTACGTTGCTTAGTTCGCCGATTAAAGTATTGCCCTTGGACAAGAGATTTTAAAGGGTCATAGACTTCCGCGTCTGACGTTTACTAATCTCAGACGATTGCACTTATGTTTAAAGCTATACAGTTTACGTGTTCTTGTGTTGCTATGGAAGTTCTATAACGAAAGTACCAACAGGTAGTTTATTGTTGTTGTTCTGGGACGCGAGCTCGAGATCCCGTTTCTCCGCCATGGCGCGGTACCGTCGCTCTAGGAAGCCCTCGTACACCGACGCAACCAACATCCAGAGCCCCACGACTACCGCCACGGACCTGCAATAATTATCATAATTTGAGAACTATTTACAAAGTTCACATGTATGTGAAGGCACATTTGTGTTAATACAGAATATATAGAAATATAAAAAAGGTCGAAACATCTGAAGAACTTTTATTATTTCAAAAAGGTTTTATGGTAAGAAGTGAAATGGCGAGGAATTGTTTATGATAGATTTGTAATACAAATCTAATTCTTTCATTTTCTTTATCCGCGAGTCAATTATTGTAATGAAACAAAAATACCTTACTTTTACCTTTATTTACCTAAATATAACCTTTTTCAAATTTAGTACAAGCTTTACAGTTCGTATATTTTATATTTATTCATTCAAGAACAGATACTGAATTTCAAAATATTGCCAATAAATATTTCCAAACACGAAGATAAAATCTGTTCGATATTTTGACATTGACAATTACCGTTGAATTGGAACAAATTTCATTTAAAGTTTATTGGAATCCAGACCAACGGAGCGTGCTGATATGAGTACAATTGAAATATTTTTGAAACTACCGACGTTCGAATAATCATAGTACGATACTTGTAGTGCAATTTATATGGCGTGACTGTTTAGAAAGTTTCAATGTCTTGTAACTGTCATTTTTACCTCATATTTGATAGACCAAGTGTTTTAATGATTCGACGATAATGCAACGTGTTGCCTGCTAAAAATACAGTGAGAAACCCTTTTTATAATGCTGCAACCGAACAAAAAATATATCTATTTATATATATGTGTCTATCTTAGAAAAACTTCACGGTTGACTCTAAAGAGTTGTAGTTAGTCAGGCAGGCAAAAATCCTGTCACTACGTACGGGTACTGTCGAGATTAAACTGGATAGCACAGAGCCCAGCGACCATCAAAAGGACGGAAATCGTGCTATTGATTCCATTGTTTTACAGGAATCACAATGTATAAGAGAAGTTGGTTTAAATTTAGGGATGGATGAATATCTTTGGCATATTGGATAAGTTAAAGCTCGACAATAATCCCACTTAATGGTAAGTGGTGATGGAGTGATGATGAATGCACTAATTTATAAAAATCTTCTCACTCTTCTTTATATACATATGAGGTGGTCCTTGTTGGGTATCCGTAATACAAATCGGAGTAAACACTACAAATTGTTTGTAATTATTTTTTATTTATTTATTTATTTTATGTACACGGTAAATTTAAATTAATAACTTATCTAAAACATTTGGTACATACGTACTGCTTATTCCAAAATAAAATTTCTTCCATCAGACCTTAGATTTGAACAATAGTAAGAGAGGCAAATTTACGTGCACACAATCT
>PDGT01000023.1:592043-666444 GCA_003671415.1 Megathymus violae | reverse complement strand
TGAAACAATTGGAAAGGACTTAGGAAAGGGAAAGATAGTGTTGTTTAACTTTAAAAGTAGATATTGTCTTACATTCACGAATGTGGAACGGTAATGAATTCCGGAGTCTTACTGCATGAACAAAGAAGGAGTGGGAATAGGAAGCGGTTTTGTGTGGAGGAAATTTAAGGAGGGATTTGCGATGTATTCTGCAAGGAACACACGAGGGGCGGACGTAGGAAAAGCGCTGTCGTAAATACGTAGGTGAAGTTGGATTATGAAGAATTTTGTACAGGAGACATAGGACCCTAGTATTCCTGCAAAAACGAATTGGGAGCCACTTGAGATGTTTGCGAAAATGGGAGATACGTTCAAATTTTCGTAAACCAAAAATAAATCTAATACAGAGATTTTGCAAGCGCTTAAGTTCTCCTCATTGGCATCTAAATAGCAAGCATCAGCGTAATCTAATATAGGTTGAACAAGTGCAAGTGATAGCGTGATTTTAGTGTGAAAAGGCAAGAAATTTTGAAGGCATTTTATCGAATGCATAATGAAATGCACTTTACGGCTGATGTCTCTTACGTGAGCGCACCATGAGAGGTTGGAGTCAAAGATAACGCCAAGATTTTTGACCGTATCTGAGTAGGGGATCAAAGTATTGTTGATACATAACAGCGGCAACTTTTGGAAATCTAAAGAGCTCCGAATGTATTTGTTACCAATGATAATAGCTTGAGATTTATTTGGGTTTAACAGTATTCTGAAAGATTTAGCCCAATCATTGATTCTACCCAAGTCGTCGTTTATTTTAGCTATGGCAGTACGAGCGTCAGCCGCCAGAAAATAGCGATATACTTGTAAATCGTCTGCATAGAGATGGAAGTTGGATTCAATAACTTTAGTAACGGTGTTTATAAAAATAGAGAAGAGTAACGAAGAGAGAACGCCACCTTGAGGCACGCCAGCAGAAACATCGCAACAATTAGAGAAGGAGTCATCATTATGTGCTTTTTAAAATCAAATGCTTTTGAATTAAACACGTCATTACCTAAATTCCTTTAGATAACGCCCCGAAAGTTTTAGTGATTTGTTCATATTCAGTGGATAAAAATGTGGGTGACTTTAAGACAAGAATGAATACACTTTTATTAAGTTACTAAGGCTCATCAAGTTTATGTTTAATTTCTATTATCTATACTAATATTATAAAGAGGAAAGCTTTGTATTTTCGTATGTTTTTAACGAATAAACTCAAAAATTACTGAATCGATTTTAAAAATTCTTTCACTATTGGAATATTACATTATCCCTGAGTAACATAGGCTATATTTATTAGTAGAAAAAATAAAGAGATCCTTGATAAAACTTCAGTAACGTGAACCAAGGTGTAAAAAAATTTGCTTAAAAATTTCTTTCATCGCATAAGCTGCGGAAACTACGAGTATTGATAAAGTACAGCCGTGAGAAGCCGGCGCGGGCCGCTAGTATAAAATATAGGTAAGAAAAGCTTTGCGAATATCGTCAGAATCACTTACTTTGATTACTTATGTATAAAAGAAAACATACTACTGTCACGTTATTAGTAAATTGCAATAAATTTTGTTCGAATGTTTTATACACTAAGAATTATTGTAATGGCTTACACTACATTTAAATTTGTATTGGGAATGACTTTTCACTTAAATATAACATATTTTTTTAAATAAACGTGTTAGGTCATCACCTTTACAAATTGTGCATGGTATCCAAAAAGCATTCCCACAAGTATTAACGAAAAAGATTTTCTCTTAATTCCCTTTCAGTCCCTGCCAATATCATTTTGGCGTAATTAAATTGATAGCATGATTAAGTAGATAATAAAGGACAATTGCCTACGAAAGCTATCTCTCAATAAGCTTAATGGAAACTCTTCCGAATTAATTTGCTGATGATTTATTTAAGCTTCTGTTGTTGTTATCGTCCTTAAACGTTAAGCATTTCGCAAATCGTAATTACCTTGCTTTAAGTATAAATTTTTATTCTACCATTTTCAAAAGAATACTCGAATAGAATAGGAATAATTGCCCGAAATTGTTTCATCCAAGTTTAAATTATGATACCTGCTTATCATAATTATTTCCCACTTTAAGAATATTACAAATTTGAATATGAATAATTACATAACTTTTAAAATCTATTATTTTCTGAATATTTTAATTTCATTGCCAGTGATAAAATAAAATCTTTATAAAAACATAAAATATTTTTCAATATTCTAATAGATTTAGCCCATAACTTACAGGAGAATTAAGATTTAAACTTAAATTATCAATAAAATCAAAGAACAGTTGAAAAGTATGAGTTGAACTGTTAGGTGACAAAGACGAAAGAGATCCTTTACATTATTAAAATATAGAAATATTTTTTGTGTATTTAAATTACTTAGCAATATATGCTGTGACTGAAACAACTTATTGAATATAAGAAAAATGTTTGTGGTGGGTGACCCAGCTGTTCACGTAGCAAAAACATTTTTGTCTTATTAGACTTAAGAGGAAAACAATATCGTATGTGTTTTCTTATGCCTAGTTATTTCTACTCATAAGTTTTTACATGATATTCTATTAGTATTTTACATGTAGATACCAAGCTTCTGATTCAAGTTGTTGTTATTGTCTTTTAGTTAGTTCAGTTTTAGTGAAATCTATGAGAATAAATTTATTTCTTTTATTTAATAGCATTTTAGGATCGAATGGTACTTTAACTATGTAGTTTTTACGATTTGTCCAATGATTTTCAATAGCATTTTGTATTTTTTCATAAATATGACGTATTGCCAGAAGAAAAAAGGAAAAAAAAAATCTTGAGAATGTTATGTAACAAAGATGATGATCACGGCAGGACTATGGTGGCTGTGTGAAACTCTTGATAGGTGCTACTTGACAGATACTAATCTATACAAATAAATAAAATTGGAGTGTCTGTTTGTAATATTAAAATAACCGCTTTTTACTACATACATATGAATGTATATACTGTCAATATACCAAAATATAATTTTTTACTATTTTTGTCTGTCTGTCTGTTTATTCCGGCTAATCTCTGAAACGGCTGGACAGATATTGATGGGATTTTCACTGCCAGGTAGGTGATGTAATAAGGAGTAACTTAGGCTACTTTTATTTCTACTAAATAACTTTTTTGTTAAATTCCACGCACACGAAGTCGCGGGCACAGCTAGTAATAGATAAAACTGTCATCCCTTCGTCGTGATCGTTTTTCTTTTTTAAGGACCGGATCGGGGCTCTGCATTGATAGCGCGATAGCGCGAAATTAAAGCGATTTACTCTGTTAAAATTTCTCTGATAATTTTTATTCTTGCATCCTCCTTTACTATATTTCGAATGTAGTGATGTTGAGATAAGATTAATTAACGTTTTCTATGTAGCTAGTGCATATGCAAATGCTCGTTTTTTTATTGCACTGATGTGTTCCTTTATTCGTTACGGACCTGACCATAATAAGAGCTGGCGACAATAACATTGTAAATCGCGGACCATAGGTATAAAATTAATTTTTTTAGAAGATCATAGGCTATAGTATATTTTCTACTCAATGCTACCCGTTGTCCCTTTTCATAAATAAGAAATGCCGCTTGCCATTCCAGTTTGCTGTTAGCAATAAATCAGTGTGAGGATGTGCATATGTTGTCGTTATATACTTACCTGTTTTGAAGCAAATATGTTCCAGTTCGTGCGTCAAATGATTACAATCACATTTTGTAATGTGTGTGATATCACATGCTTATTTTGTCAATGCTTTGGCAAACAATCATAGGTATTTAGAGTGATCCGATTTCTATCAATTTGTAATTATATGCACAACATATTTTATACAGAACTCTAAAACCTCGAGTTCTATTGGCATTGGTTTAATTATATATTGTAATACTTTTGCGACAATAATCCACTTACTAATTCTCGATTCGTTAACGTCAAAGAACCCATCTATGTCAGTAAGCGTACAAACTTATTAGGTAAATTGAATCAATTCCGTGTAGTAATTCGATAGGTAAATGATTGCTCAATATACACCGTGTCATATAATATTATTACCAAGGGTGGCCATGCATTAAGGTGATGGAAAAGCACTTACTATCAATCAATATAGGACAGGCTAATTTTCGATAAGATTTATATATTTAATGGTTGTATTTATTACCAAATACCTCAAATGTTCCGGTTTTGGCTTGAGACATATAATAATATACAAATTTACCCGATGTTCATCTACATATATTCGACACTAGGGATGTTATGGATATGTAATTTCGGATGTGGATATGGTTAATGATATATGAATAATATATTAACGGTTTCAGGTAAAGGAAATGGTTTCAAAGGTATCACTGATGCGTTGTCGGCCAGGAAATGAGTAGGTTAAAAGGATAGTACTGGCTCTCGAGCCCCCAGCCGGAACACGACGAGTCGTTTGGCGGCTGAACCAACCAGGAGGGTGGTAGCTAGCCAGGCAAGCTTCACGGAAAGATAATAATACCAGTAATAATATTAATGAATTAATAATAATGTATATAATAATATAATCACAGAAAAAACAATAGCGTTAATAATAAAATTATAAAAACAGTCTAAAAATGAGAGCGACACGACAAGAGTCTGCCCCTATCTGAAATTTTTTATCAGATTCGGTTACGATTTCGTATATCCGATAGTTTCGGTTGCGGGCATTGAGCTCTATAACATCCTAGTTCGATACAACAAAAGAGTGTATGAATGATATTGTGTAATATAAATGGGTAACAACATCTTCCTCTTAATAAATAATTTTGGAATATTTTTTTCCTCTAAAAGACATGGCATGAATGTGGAGTAGACGTAAGTCAAAGCTAAGTGAGATGTAAAGCACAAGAATCGGGAACAACGTATTTGTTATATTAATATTTTCTCTGACCGGAATTCGGAGTTGAAATCCTCAGGCTATTAGATACGGTCGTTGTGAAAGACAGAGTCGCTATTATTTTATTATTACATAATTAATTAAGTTATCCTCTCCCCCTCGGACCTCCGTACAGAGTTGACGTGCCTGAGAAAGTATTGTTTGTAATTTAATTATACACATGCATTTTGCATTGCATTGCATACATTGCATTTTAATTATACACATGTTTAAAAAAAAAAACAAATAATAGGAGTGCATACAATGTGAGTAGTGAGGCAAATCTTATCGGGAGTGAGTATAAATGACCGGGTGAGTGACTGAGACAACACCTTTATTCACTATCCACTTAAAGCTCGAAATAGATGGCGAAGTCAGCGAGCTAAAATATCTTGTTTCTGTCGCACTCCAGTTATTATCAACGCGACTAAAGAAATAGTAACAGTCGATCATATAATGATGAGAACGATTGGAATCAGGTGTCTCTGTTTAACCCTTGCCTAATACCGAAGCGCAAATAAGAAAGCAATAAAATACATACTGTGGCTTGCGGAGAGGTCAACATATACTAGACGTTAGGCTCTTTGTACTAACCTCACGACCGCCACCATATTAAAAGAACTCATCACTGATAACGTTAAGCACAAGCAAGATCGTATCGGCATTGCTCCATCCTTGATACTTCTGCGCGCCTAGTACTAGTTGTAATTACTGGCAACAAATTGAGAATTAATTTTGGTGCCGTTATACACTGTACCTTAATTTATCAACTATTTTGTGATCTTAAAGCCGCCAAATGGATAAATCTTGCTTAGATTCGAACTTAAACATTGTCGACAAAACTCCGCCAAATTATACTTTTACTACTACAAAAATAAAGATAGAGGAGGATGAAACATGGCAGAGCAAAATATAGAAATAAAAAATATTAACTCAGTCTCTGAGATTCAACAAACCAATAATAAAATTGAATCTTCTATAGCCAATCTCTCGGCGCAATACGATGAAATGAAAGCTAAGATTGAGCTATATGAAAGACAAGCAGAAAAGGATAGGGGGTACATATCTGTTTTAGAAAGTAAAATTGAGGATATACAAATGTCAAGTCGTAAATCCAGCCTCCAAATAAAAAACGTGCCTAAGAAGAAAGAAGAGACAAAAGAAGACTTGCTGGAAATGGTATTATGCCTCTCAAATAATATTGATTGCAAATTGGAAAAGAATGACATTAAGAATGTATACAGAGTGAGCAGTACGAAGGAAGACCAGCAGAATACTCCAATCATTGTTGAAACTTCATCAACACTGTTGAAGACTGATTTTTTGAAAATGTACAAATCATTCAGCACTAGGCACAAATACAAACTGACTACTAAGCACGCAGGATTTCGAAATAATACTGATGTTCCAATTTTTGTGTCAGAGCATCTGACTGCAAAAGGCTCTTAACTCCATTTTTAGCTCGAGATTTGGTAAAGAATAAGAAGTTAAAATTCTGTTGGTCCGCCTACGGAAAAGTGTATTTGAAAAAAAACGAACATTGCCCGAAAATATTAATTGAAATTGAAGCTAAAATCCATCAGCTGGCCTCATCCTGACTATATATTGCAAATTATTTATCCCTATTCTTGTCGTCTCCCTTACTGGGAAATATTATAGTTGATAAGTTATCAGCAGTCCTAGTCTCTTATTGTTTAATACAGATATTCCAGAGGTGCATGGGTATATCCAGAATCTAAAATCAAACAGCGCTCCTGGTTGGGACGGTATTCCGGCAACTTTTCTTAATTTAGGTAAGCCTCAAATAGTCCCTATCATCACACACTTAGCTAACCTATGTTTTAAGACAGGCATTTTTCTGAATTGTCTTAAGAAATCTATAATCATACCAGTGTACAAAATTGGGGATAGAGATGATATACACAATTACAGACCTATATCAATACTACCTTGTATATCAAAAATCTTAGAAAAATTACTTAACAAATGATTAGTTAACTGCCTTAACAAATTTAAACTAATATCTAATTCACAGTTTGGATTTCAGCAAGGTAAATCTACTAAAGATACAATAACAGCTGTAACCTGGTCAAATTGTTAGTAAATAAATGCCTCACTGTGTTTCTTGACTTAAAAAAAGCATTTGACACTGTCTCCGTTCCCGTTCATATGAATAAATTAGAAAATATAGGAATTAGAAGTACGCCCCTAAAACTGTTTAAAAATTATTTATCAGAACGAAAGAAAAAAATTAAGGTTGGTCAAATTGTTAGTAAAGAATTAAATATTCCTTATGGCGTTCCTCAAGGTAGTGTCCTCGGGCCCACCTTATTTTTGATTTACATTAATGAGTTATGTGAATTTAAGACAAACGGTGCTAGTATCTTCTCTTATGACGAAGACACGGCCAAAGTTTTTAGTGGAGATAATTGGGAAACAGTACGTAGAAATACCGAATGAGGATTAAGGAGAATTAGGGTTAAGAAATAATCTGCTTTCACAAAAACATACAAAAGATACAAAACATACAAAAGACCAATTATTTTTTTCCCTTACTAAAAAAACCCAATCCGATTATAGTTTTAATGTAAGAATTCATCTTTTTGACAATGCCTCAAATTCTTACTGCACATTTTTAGATATCAAAAAAGTTGAAAAAATAAAATATTTGAGTATTATTTTGAACCAACCATTATCCTAGCAGTATCATATAGAATTAGTAAGTGATCGTATTAGCAAATTAATTTGGATTTTTAAACTATTAAGACATATTGCCTCTGACATCTTACTTAAAGAAATATATATATATCTCTTGTCCAATCGATTTTAATCTATTCCTATATGGGATGGTGCACCTAAGCAAAAATTTTTGGACATAGAAAGAGCCTAACGTACCCTTCTAAAAACTATATACTTCAAGTCATACTACCGTTTCCCTACAGAAAACTTTTATAAATTATGCAACTTATTATCTGTAATACAATTCCTTATCTTAAACTCTATTTTAATAATACACAAAGCAGCAAAATATAAAATTCCCACCATGACAATCTGAAGGAAATTGGGGGTTATAACCACAGAGAGAGTACGAACAGCATTTGCCAGACATCAATATGTAACCCAAAATGCTTCTCTTTGCAACAAAATAAACAAAAAAATTGAAATATACCACAAAAATCAGTATCATTTTAAGAATATCGTAACAGACTGGTTAAAACATTAAACTATGAAAAGCTGAGGAAGTTCTTTATACAATAATATTATGATATTAATAAAGGGATAACACACGCTTGCATACTCATTCTTACATACGCTCACTCATGCATGCACACTCATTCACATACACACATTCACACATACCTAATAAATTGTATATATTCTCGCATCTTTAAAAACTGTACTTATATTAAAATCAATATAAAAATAAGTAAATACATAGGTTAACATTAGTTTAAACTGTAACACAGGCTGTAACACTGTATACAGATTGGAATAGATGTGGAAGAGTGATTACTTCTGGCTCAAGTATATTTCAATACTTAAAAGAAACACATTAGATAAGTTCATTCTGTTAATTTTTTTATGAATAAAGTTATTATTATTATTATGGATACCTTAGTTTGCAAATCACCTAGATAGCAACTTGCGTAGGAATGTTTAATTTTGTTTTTTCTTTTATTAGTAATCTATGTACCTACGTATAAATGTAGTGGAAAAACATCATTGATTAAAGATAAAATAAAGGTGTGGCTTATTTCTTATGTAATTTGTTCTCGTAGACTTAAGCCTAAAAACAAACAAATTATGGTAAAAAATACAAATAAATTATGGTATATATGCTATTAAATGATACTGATAATTAAACATGTTATTGTATTATTTATATATATAAGTATTATTATATTATTTATATATATAATTTATATATATGTATTATTTATATATATAAGTATATACACATTAAAATTATTGGGCTCTTAAAAATAAAAATAGTTTAAGATTCACGAATTAACTTTTATTTTTAGATAAAATAAGTTAATGTTTGCTATCAATTCCAATTGGTGGTAATTGGTGATGAACTCTTAAGATATTGAACGCATTAACTTATGGAAGCCTATACTTATAAAGCTATTCACTTACCTCTCACTTCAGTTTTATTATATTCCCTCATCTTTAGGCTGAAACGAATCCATTGCTTAAGTGCATACACAAAAAAGGACTGGGAATAAAGGAACTTTATAGGACGGAAATTTGAGTAGGGTTTTAACGTGACTTCTCCAAAACTTGATAGAGAGACGAGGGAAACTGAAGCGCTCTCGCAAAGTGGAGTAATGAGCCAACAGAAAATAATAAAAAGTAATAATTAAATCTTCGTTTACTCTTTTTATTGCCATATAAATTTGAATGTTGGTAAAGTGAACCATGCTTTATTAATTTATTTTATTGTATTGCATCGTGTTTTTACCGTTTTTTTTTTACTTTGATTTTCTATGAAACCGAAAGCATAGAAAGGATGTAAAATATTTTAGGTAATGTTTTTAGGATAATAATATTACTTAATGTAACAAAAATAAGACAACGGAAAATTAAGTTTGTTGGCAGTTCGTCGGTTACCGTGAGCAACCTCTCAACCCCTCAATATACTGAGTTTGTACCTATGAAGGTTGTATTTTCTTTATATTGTCGCAGTGGTGCTGGAATATTTCAGTGCCCAATAAAAGAGCTAATGTGATTGCCAATACTCTTCTCTGCATCTCGAAGGCAAGTGGTTCTATTAATCAATACAGATATATTACCTTTTGTCAGGTCGTTTTATACCAAAGATCTTTAATTCTCTAAAGAAAATTTTGTTATAAATCAACATGTTTTCGTAATAATAATAACAAATATAAATGTGATTCCAATATTGTAATTTTTGTGAAAAATTAGTGTTGCTTTTTTCATTGTATTTATTTAACATATATAGAAAAAAATGTGATAGGTATTTATACCAAAAATCACCATGGATAATTTTTCGATACATTTTTTGCATACATTTTACTATGAAAAAGTAATTTATACTATACATAAGAACTTTAATTGTAATCATAGAGTTAATATACGTAATAGAGGAACACTCATCTCAAAATCGCGTCACCAAAACATAAATGTGCATGTGTGTGAAAAATACACTAATGTGCGTGACTTTTAGTGATGTCAAATTCACGTCCATACATTATCAACATGAATGTCGACTATTCCATCACAGGTTTTTTGCTATATTTCATTCGTTCTCTTAATTAATTATTACATGTTAAATTAATAATTCGCTTTTTCTAAACTGAAGCTTATTTGAGAGGATAAAACAAAACTTTATAGTGAGGATAAAACAAACGGTACTAAAGAAAACAATAATAATAATGCTTATTGGTTTTAATTAATTCTTTGATTTAAATCGATATAATTTGTTGCCCTCAGAAAGGAAATAACCAACAAATTTAGGAGGTATAGATTCTTTATTAACATGTCAGTGATTTCGTAGAATAAAATAGTTGCCCTTAAAATGTCTACTGTAAACTTTGTGAGGAACTCTACCTATCTGGTTTAACATTCGAATCCATTTTTCTTTTTGAACTGCATTTACAAGAAACCTTGAAGAAGTAAAATTTGTCAATAAATATGAAATCACATTCGCCGTTTATTGTCATATCATAATAATAACAAATATATAATTCGCCAAATCTTATCAATTTGAGGAGTTAATACTATTCAAAAACCAAAGATGCACCTTTGTATCAATCTATCTATATTCCGTCCAATGTGTTTACAAGCTGACACCGAAATAAAAAGGTAAAATATTAACAAATCTGGGTAAAACAAAAAATATTGATTTATACCTATTTAAAAATGATCCACTTATCGATGGATTTTGTGCAAGTTCTACACGAAACGGTATCATTTTCACGTGCACAATTTTTTTTGTCTTACACATAATTATGAAAAATACACTGATGTGCGTGACTTTTAGTGATGTCAAATTCACGTCCATGCATTATCAACATGAATGTCGACTATTCCATCACAGGTTTTTTGCTATATTTCATTCGTTCTCTTAAAATGGAGTATTCACTGCATGTTAAAGATCAACTTCTATGGAATTAAGCATCGTGAAAGTAGTATTGCACTATCAGTACTTACCTGTGTATTGCCTCTTTGTTTGGGTTATTGTTATAAGTAACCCTACAGCTTAATACTGAACACGACACCTTTATGTTTACTATTTTTAGTCTGATAAAGTATAGAAAGATTGAAGTGAAAGTAATAAAATAACAAATAGCAATTATTTGACAGGAGAGTAATGGAGAGTAAATAGTTTGAAAACAGTCCTACGTAAAATTTCTTGAATCTCTTTCTCGCAAGTAGGCTTTTCCGTAAAGCTCTAAATCTCACTCGCACACTGTGTTATTCTATTACTAGTATATTAACTCTATGTTTGTAATACACTTAAACAATAAGCTATCCAGCAGTACAAATGTGTCATATTTGTCATATTTGCGGCGTTATATTATCTATTTGGCAATTCTATTTAGTGTTCCATAGGAGAATTGTGCTCGCGAGTATATATTACGTAACTTTAATTAAGTGTAGGGAATTAACGTGTTTACAGTACACTATGTTAAACAACCATAAAAAGAATAATGAGGTTTGCCAGTGACCCTAGACTTATCTAACGACATATGTACATATATGGATCTTTTATTACCAACACAGGATGCCTAATTAAGTTATACTGTGATTATTTTTTAGGTCAACTAAGGGGCCATATGAGGGCAAGTCTTCAGTGCCAAATATCCTCATCCACACCACAAAGGACATCAGCAATGCATTGTTGGCTAAGATCAAAACGGTACACAAATCCGCTTTTCTATAAACTCTCCAAACTCGTTTAAACAGGTGCAATAATTTCTAGATGGAAGACGACAGCTAGCGTAGCTTGTAAAAATAGTATCAACATGTCTTAAGTTGGGTGATACAGAGCCTAGAGACCTCCAAAGGAAGCAGTCTTTGCTTACTGGCTACGCAGTTATTTAGCAGGTTGAAGGTAACATAACCTTATCTTTATTTTATGTATCTTATTTTTAAGTAACTAGTAGACAATAGTGCAGACGAGCTACCTGATGGTAAGTGCTCACCGTCGCC
The DNA here is from genome assembly GCA_003671415.1 of Megathymus violae. Classification (NCBI taxonomy): domain Eukaryota; kingdom Metazoa; phylum Arthropoda; class Insecta; order Lepidoptera; family Hesperiidae; genus Megathymus; species Megathymus violae. The sequence continues at coordinate 654,348 of PDGT01000023.1, read as the reverse complement.
TATAGACTTGTAACACTAAAGGCATCAACAAATTGTTGCCGACCGAAAGGCAGCGGGGGATCCACATCATTACTGGTTCCTCGAAACACCTATGAATCATTTCACGGTTGAACTTAGGAGGTTAGTAGCTAACTTGTTTGGTAAAATACCCTAATACCATGCAAAAACCGTCGGGATTACATTTTTTGGTGCTGGCCTAGCGACCTCCAATATAAGAGACCGTTCGCTAGAGTCTCATCAGTTGTTTAGCAGGGTGCATCACGAGCAGAGGCGGTTGTTTTGCAGTCGAGATGAATGGAGCACCTTACACCCCAAAATCTATCTGTACTAATAAGAAAATTGTACCAGGGTCAAATCTATAATAGAAATTTGAATGTAGGTTGGTATGTCTGTCGGGCTTTACACGTAGAACCTTAAAACTAATATGAGAACTAAGGACACTTTTCATAATGAAAAACGGAACTGCTTTCGCGGAATTTTCTAAAGCTAAGCGCCGCCCTGGTTGTGCTATACTAGTATCTCCATAAAACTTTTACGGTCCTCATCGTAGCCCGTGGGAACGACTACATACGTGAAGGGCTGTGTTTAGTTCAGGACACGAGACGAAACGTGCGTCGTACAGTAATGTAAAGGTACGAAACGTTTGTACCAAATGCGACTTCCAGTTCTACGATCAAGAGACGCATTTATATGTAAAGCGGCAAGGAAGGAAATTATGCCATTTCATTTTAAATATCGTTTTCCATTACATGAAGTATTCATGAAATAAAAACTTCCGGAGAATGAAATTCATTGGCATAAGATTACTTTACTGGTTTTATTATTCAAAAGTACCTATCCGTACATACTAAAGTACCAGCATGAAAATTATAGGTACTTATTTGACATGGTTATTTGTTTTTATTTTATAAAATCAACAGGGTTAGTGAAATTTAAATTAAATGTAATCTATAGTACTATAAAACTGTATACTATATTGTATATATTTTTATTGGCAGAAGGGTTTATTTTCGATATATACAAAACGTATTTTATTAAATTCTTAGACTTATTGTCTATTGGACTGTTTTCCTATGGTACAGAATAGAAAATAATGGTTACGTTCGGTGCGCGAGCGATGGTTGGCGGTGACAGGGCCTGGACCGCTGTCGCCACTTTCTGCGAGGACGTCATCTCGCAGAAGGAGGCGGCGGAGAGGGCCCGGGAGGATTCGCTCCTTTCGGACCCAATTCGCCGCCGGCGCGCAGGGCGGCGCAGGCGCGCTCACATGCGTCTGATGCCGCCCTAGCCGAGGCTGCGGACGGTCGGGCCGGGGATTGCCCGCCGTCCGCGCAAACAACAGCCTACCGCGAAGGTGCGACGCCCAAGTGCGCGGGGCGTCGCACAGGAGAGGGTGCCCGATGGGGCAGCCGCCTGCGGGCCACAGAGCAACGTACGCGGTACCCGTGGCTCGCCTTGTAAGGCGGGTGAGGGCGCACGGCGGGTTATTATTAGGTTATTCAAGGTTTGTCAAGAGAGCAGTAAACGAAGTTCTCATTGTGTGTGCACAATAAATATGTTATTCATTCAACAAAGAAAACTGATCACTAAAACAATGAAATATGAAGTTATTGCATTATGGGATGATCTCTTCTGGACGCAAACACTTTAATGAGGGTTTTGCAATGTAACCGGCACCAAAAGTAAACAGCTCAAAGTACGATTGGATTATCCTTATTCGTTGAGGCATTGCATTTTTGTTTCCAAGATACATCATCAGACTTTGAGATGGTTAATAATGGACTGGTTTTACTATGTTAATATTACCGCAGTAAATATTTTTAATCACGGCTGAAATATTGCTTTTCATTCAAGATTTCCACTTTTTAGCTGCGGGACCCATCATCATTTTGAAGTCGTTTAGTACTACTAATCACGTTCCTTAGGGAGTCACGTAACTTAAGGTTCTGTATTGTAAATGAACCTAAGATTACTTTCACTTTCTTGTTTAAATATAAGGTCTTTTTTATAGATTTTGCTGTAAACTCTATAGTTTACAACTTTAATTATTAACATATGTATATGTCTTCATCTATACGAGGACTTCAATTTTGTATTTTTCTTCAAAGTTTTGTTGTGGCAGTCATAAGGAGAGCACATATTATATATATACATGCAAGAGATCATAAAAACAAAAAAAATGTGTAGTTCCTATATGAGAATCCTTCATTTTATATATCACGTAATTAGATTGAGTGAGATTTTAAATTTAATTAACTGCCAAAATCAGAGTTATTTTATAAGTATTGTTACATGTGATGTCGACGGATAGACACGTGTGTGTCTTTTACAGTATTATAATTAATATATTTTTCGTAATCTACAAGCTCAAATTCGTTTCCCTTCTAACTGTGTAACACCATTCACAGTGACAAATATACACTCAACAAAAAAGTCTAAACAATATTATAAATTCTACAAATTACATATATTGATCAATTATTATATCTTATTTTATCAAAGGTAGGTAGGTGTGTATCCTTTTTGTCTCACATAACATACTGGCTGGTTGTAAAAAATATTTTCGATTATGTTTTATTTTTTCATAAAGTTAAAAGCTAATGCTTGTTCGAATTAAAATGTTTTTTTTTTGCTAATCGAAATTTAGAGTTTATAATTTAATTATATGATAATTTGAAGAGTTTCCGACAAAATTGAATTGTCAGACATTAATTACGTCATGGAACGACGTCATTTGATCAGGTGAAATGCAAAGAGCTGTAGGGATGTTGTAAGCGGGAAGGTATCTTGGCATTTTGGTGTCAACAGAAACGTTATTTTGCCGTTTTCCGCTGAGCAGTACCCAGGCCGTTAAAGGAGTATAACCACTCCGCAAGACCGATACATACAACTGACTACAAGACGTCAGCCGACATTAACTGCCCCAGAAATATGTTTAATGCTACAAAACTTAAATGGTGTTGTTGATAGCCTCTAAACCGTATGAACCGTAACCGTGTGTAAGGTCGAAAACACTTCAAACTGGTTCGCCTTCTTGAAATTCTATTCGGTTTACAAACTGCGCTTGGCGGAACTAAAATATTCTGTATAGCGTGATTCGTAATAATGCCAACTTAACTTCTATTTGGGCACGCACTGCTCTGAGTAAATGTAGCCGACGCTAACGTGCCTGATTCGGGAGCATATCGGATTACACACAAACTTTGCTTGTTGTAACTTCTCTAGTATTGTGAAGTTTCTTTCAGTACACTGATCATACATGCCCTAGTAATATACATATGTCACCGTACCTAGAGGATACTTACGCGAGTATGTGAAACTTGATGTCATGTAATATGTTGTAGGGACCAGGTACGGGGCGCACGTAGAGCGTGCGCATAGAGGCCGCGATGCCAGCAGCAGCGGCGCGAGCCGCAGCGGCAGCCTCAGACGCGGCCAGCACCGCGCCCAGCGCTTCCGGACTACACGACGCAGGGGAGCATTGTCCCACCAGCATCAACCTGCTCTGCAGAACATAGCGAATGGAGTTAGTACTGTCAGTAAAACTATGAATATACAATTATGTCCCGTATCTACATAGTAATAATTAGTGACTGTTAATAGCAAGTTGAGCCGTTATAAAGGAGATAGTACAAAATGTGTGGAATTGTAGTTCATTGAAATAATAATAAAAAAAATTCTCAATAAAGTTTGTGTTTATTTTTTGTTTTCATGTAACTAGTCGACAAACGAGCAGACGAGCCATCCAATGGTAAGTGGTCACCGATGTCCATGACTATCAGTAACACCAAAGGCATCACCGATACTTTGATACCGGAGACGAAGTATGAGACCAATATTATTAGTACTGGCTTTTTGACACACATGAAACAATTGTCAATCGATTTTAAAATAAGATGTTAAATAGCCAAAATATCCTAACACCATGCAAATAGCATCGATATTAAACTGGGTGGTATACAGCCCAGCGATTTCGTACAGGAAGAACGGTTCGGCATAGCCTCGTCCGTTGTTCAATTGGGTGCACTACGAGCAGGGGAGGTTGGCTTGGGCACAAGGGCGAATGGAGCTGCTTACACTTCAAATCGAGTTCAGTGAAAAGATCTTGAGATATATTCACTATATTAGCGCCACATGCCGTAAGATAAGGTCGTAAGATAGGTGCCAAAAAACTAATTTGTTACTTAGCTTTACCTTTACACGTGCAATTTTTTGACTACGACAATGCTACCTAAAACGATAGAGGAGAGTTGGGGTCTATTGACCGAGATATTGAAAAGGATTGAACTGCAGTGAACGACAAAAATTTAAAGGTTTTCGGAGTCCATTAAATTTGGTGATGAGGTATTTCAAGCGGGGCTGTTGATAATTTTCGTATTAAAAGTTTGGTAGTTCGGGCTCTGATCTCCTTTTAAACTCGCATTTTACCACTATAACCATACAGTATGGAACGAATGTGACTGTTTGTCTATAAGTTTAAATATATCTCTTAGATCAGCTGCGTGGTCACTCAATATTACTTGCGGAGCATGACAGTGCCTCGATGCCTGTTATAATGAATTATCACCGTACTATTGACATTCCTGTGTTTCAATCTCCCTAACGGTACGGTGAGCCCGACTCACGCTTGTCCTGTTTTATTATTTGATCTACTACTTTAGACAGTGTAGTTTACAAATACTAAGCTTCACAAGAGATTACAAAGATGCAACACTTCAAAGGTAGGACAGATGAACGGACAGAACAGGCTTAGTGAAGGTTGCCTCAGTACGAAACTTTAAAAACAAGTTCAAACAAAGCGGTTCATTACTCCTAGTATTTTAATAATACCTTCACACTCTAGGGATTCATTTATTCTCAAAGCTAAGACACTAAGTAGATCATGCTTTTGAGCTGGGTTGGTACTTAATATTAATCACACTGAAAGGCCGTTCATTAATTATTTCATAATTAAATTTATGAGTCTTTATTTAATTGGGCGCATGCTCGGCTTTCGAGACTAAAAATATAGTTTCATTTAGATGGAATTTTAAAACATTGGTGCATTTACACTGTGCACTGAATAAAAAACAGTGTTAAATTTTTGATGTTGTAGTTCTGTACTTTCTTCTTTTCGGTCCGAAAACGTGGATGATTCCACTATCAAATGAATTCATTGAATTATATCCTATCAATGTAATTAAATTACTAGACCCGGATTTCCGAACTTGGATGTAATTATTCGCACCGACATACAACAGCTACTCCACGGGGATAATAAAGATGTTACAATGAATAGATAGTCAAAAGTAATATATAAAATAACAGATCTGCGCTATACGGGTTTAAAATCAGTTTCTGTAATAAGTTATAGGAGTAACTAGACTATTTCGACTTAAATTAATCATGGTGCTACAGAAAAACAATATCCGTCGTATATAAATTTAGACTTTCGCCCATTTAGTTGTAGAATTAAGGATAGCTAAGGGAAATTAAGTGGACCTATAGAGATACTCTCGAAAGGGCTATTATATATTGGGTAAGTGAAACGTTATGCTTTCCTACGAAATCTCAAATCACGGACAGCCGGATGGCTGCCGAGGGGGCTTTAGTAGGTAGAAATTCCACCAGGAATTCTCCCGCCCACCAAGATTTAAAGAGTCTTTTGAAGATTTCTCCCAAGATAACAAAAGATTAAGAATTGAAAACTATACTTGAGGTAGATGTTCGGCATCCACGGTGAGGTTGATCTTGGCAACGTAGAAGCTGGTACGGAAGGGTGGAGTCTGCGCATAGTATTGTGCCAGCTGTAGATCCCGGCAGGCGTTCTGCGAACCCATCCAGTACTCGCTGCCGAACAGAACGTTGGTACTATACTGCCCTGATGCATCTTGTACTGGAAACAAGAAAACACAGCTTTTTGATATTGTGATTTAATTCAATGCATTGTTTTGGCAAATTCAATACAGTCGATGGATTCCCCGGAAATCATAAACGAAAAGGGATACTTGGGAGATTTTGATTCCCGAGTTTTGTACTTAACCAAAAAAAAAAAAAACAATGTTACATAACGTGTTGTTTGAAACCCCCTCCCGCTCCTGTAACGCATCGTAAACTTAAACATTAAACTCCCCCTAGGGGTTTGATGATTGTATGCCGTGGAGCATGCGTAAACAACTTTGGCTTTTATTTACTGAAGGATATGACTACCAAGACTGAAATACCAAAATAAAGCAGAATTTCAGGCTGAGAATTTATTATTGTTTGTAAGTTGCAGTAATCACTTTATAGTACCAACATCCGTATCAATAAAAAAGGAGAAAATGTTAGCGACATATCGGTTATGTTTTTTTCAGAACGTATGTAATGGATAGTTGTTTATATGTAGTAGAAAAACTCTGCCCTCTATTCGAAATGAACCTGAAGACAACGTAATTTTTACACGATGGACTTCTGACCCAAGCAGTTAGGGAATTCCAAACAAGCAGCCATGACCCAAAGACGGAGAGATAAAGCAGATAGACTCTGTTTTTGGTACTGCTCTTTTTTGTGCTTTGGTCTAGTTTTCTTTCATATACCTACTTGAACTGTGGAATAATACTTGATTATTTTTGTTTCGATTTAATTGTTAATTTTTATCATAAGAATTCGAATTTGAAATGTAATAAATAATTTTAAATGACGTCAGTTGACAATCGTTAGCAAGGATGGATGGATCCTCTTTCATCCCAAAAATAATATATTATGTTATCTTATATCAGGCAGAACATTTTTAAACGTTCACACACTCTCGCTCTAGGATTCCCTGTGTTGTGGTTGGCTTGGACATACACAAATACGACATAGCAAACACTCGTGACCCGAGAACAAACGTTTGTCTGTCACATAAGTATCTGCACCGGCCGGGAATCGAACCTTTAACCTCTATGTCGACAGGCAGGGTTACGGGATCGTTACTGATTAATTACTTAAGGGAAAAGAGTGTCGCCGAGTGGAAGTTGCTTAATTAGGCGTATAGTAACATGTGGTTCGTAAAGCGGTATATCCCAGCGTGTCATTATTTCCACGCTTCAGGTTTTTTTTTAATTAAGCAGGAAATGCTGTCAAGTGAACTCCCATTCTTTCACTGAATTTGTTTCGAGCTACTCTTGTTGCACGGGTCAAGGTAAAAGCGATTATTCCGTCTCGCTACTGCATGCAATTATTTACAAACAGTGAATTGCATTATTCATGAGACAAAGACAGAAAATTCATGTCTAGTATATATACAAACTATAAAATATTTATGAGCAATTTAAATATAAAAATCTAATTAATTTAAACCAAAGTACTTTATTCCGTTGCGGTAATGTTGGCACCTATTTCGTCGTAACGACATAAGTACATACTTACAGATAAAAATTTATGTTCCTGCGATCGTTACCCAAGTAATATTTTGTTTATGACTCAAATGGTTATGATTTCAAGATGGCGCATAAGTATCGATGTGTTGGAAGTGTATGTCATTCGAGCATCACTAGATGTTGCAGAATAATTTAAATATTCTTGCAGTTTATATGTTGCGCAAACATTCATAAACTATTTCGATATGAATCGTTTATTGAAAAATAAATTTAATTATTAGTACATATAATGGAATTTATTTGTCACTTCATTGGATTATTTATTGTTATCAATTCCACTCAAATCCAAAATACATAGTTTTGACCACAGAGTTATAGTATTCATGTATTAAAGGGGACGCCTGGCAGAAATATTTTGCGCTACAGCAATGGTCTCAATTTCAATCTCAGTGAACGCACACACAACACAGTAAACATTTTTCTCCAAATTAATGTAGATTAGACCTAATGTGCACAGTGTCCTTGCAGATTATTTTAATTTATCACATTGATTAATCATCTAATGTCTGAACCATAAGCCTTATCAGATTGAAAAATATCTACTTAATGTAATTTTAATAACACGTTGCGAGCTGTGCTCTTGAGGAATCCCAATAATCTGTGGCAATTTATCTTGTCTCCCTCGATCGCTTTTGATTATTGTTTGTAATTTGTTCACTGAAATATTATTCTTATTACATTATACAAAATTATTTATAATGGTACGAACTGGCTTACTTTATATAACTCTATTACAATATAATACTTTTTTAAATTATAGAGTAGATGTAAGAAATAATATTACGATAGTCTTAAATGCTTAAAATTTATCATTATTTTACAAAAAATGTATCCATAGTACTCGTAGGCAGTCAACGTTGTTTTAATGGAGATTTAATGTTTTGTGTTCTTGTTCTTTTCATAAATTAAAAGACAAATTCCACTACATTATAGTATTAAACCATGAAAGTTTTATAAGCGTGTCCTATAATTCATTCATTCATTAAGATATCTTGAGGCAGAATACAATCATTGAAATACCCACCAAAATTATAAAAAAATGACGTTTTGACCTACTTTAACCTACAAATCCTATGCGCTCATAAAATATTTTTTTAATATCTTGCATAGAACTGTTATAGATGCCATACACACGCCTTTAGAAATTCTTACAAGGTTGTTATTATGTCATAAATGTGGGATCACTTGTATTTCGATCTAAAATAAATTAATGTAATGTGCTAATACAAATTTCAAAATCTTTCAGCTGTTAAAACAATTTTGGTAACATATTATTCTCCATTTTGGTTGAGATCTGTGTAGTTGAACAAACTAATGATATAAATATTTATATATACAATAAATTTATAATAAAGCTATAAAATGGAAAGAAATTTAAACTTGTGTTGAAATCTCAATACAACAAAACACGAAAATAACGCAAGCCAGAAATACAATGCACTTAGGACGTCTTAATAATAATGAATTCATCATGAGTATTAACGATATGTTTATTTTTGTTTTAATTTTTTAATGTTCTAATTTTTTACCACCACATATTTTAATTGTCATAAAACAAATTATTAAATTAATAACGAAACAGTACCAGGTCCGTACTAAATAAATATTTATTTTTAAAACAAATTGATACAACGGAACCACATCAATCTGAAACCAGTAATATTAATGACAAAAAAGATTCAACTGAAGAATACGATTTTATATAGAAATAATAAAAAATGAAATTAAGTGGTTATTGTTTTTTTGATTTATTGATTATTTATATACAGATAGATATTTAATGTATTGTTTCAGAAAATGCACATACGTTTCTTTAATAAAGATTATTTAGTGAAAAATTTAGTGGTTTTGAAAGTAACGCCCCTTTTTGTAAGTGGTTTTCTGGTGGTTTTAGATGTTGAATCTGGCGGAGAGTGAGTTCAACTGTTCGCAACACTATATACAAGTCAACAATTTTCCCATCTTGGTAGGACGAATCATGTGGATACCCCTGAACAGATTTCAATGATACTTGAATAATTTGTAGCTTACACTATGGGTACATTATGTAGAATAATTTGCACTCGAGGAGATGGGTTTTTTCTCGCGTAAAAGGCAATAAAAGTTAGTGCTGAATTGTGTACAGAGAGAGGGAAACAAAGTTTTGACTGCTTCTCTGCAGCTATTGTAATAAATGAAAGTTTTAAATACATAAAAACGGAAAACTTACCCCTAAAACGTTGCTAGGAAATTCCTAAAAAAATTGTGGGGGAACTTGAAATTTATTGAATCTCTGATAAAATGTATAATAATTGTTTCGGATATGGGTGTTATTAGTAAACGCTAACCTTTGGTTTTTGGACACGCAATAAGGGCTTACATTTACATTGCATATAATTTAAAACAAATTTTAATAACCACAAAATCGGTTACTCTAATTTTAAGTCTGATCAAAAGTAGTTAAAATTGTTAGGGAAATGTTGGACATTGTAACAATTATGTTTATCAAAGTAAGGATAAGATGATTATCTAAATTAATATATTTTTACAAACATCACAACGCCATTTCTAATTTCAATTTCATGAAACTTGGTTCTTGAAAATTTAATTCGTAATGTAGCTGCGCGAGTTGCTTTGAAAAGATTGCTGCTTTAATCTTGTAAAACGGATACCTACTGCTATGAATACAACCTGTATTGCTCGAGGAATATTTACACTACTTTATGTAACGTAAAATCCAACTTGGACTTAATATGTTTATTTGTTCATTGATACTCTATACTATCTGGGAACTTTGCTTAATAAATTAAAAATGTTTTATTAATACACAGTTGTTAAATCTAATAAAATTATTCAAGCTACATCGAGCTGTAAAAGAGAACATAATAATGGCATAAATGGTATATTAAAATTTCTGTTTTTAAAAATAAAAGGTTTTACATAGTGAACAATATGTAGCTGTCAAATATTTTTTGCGTTGGACATTCTTTTCGAATATTCTTACGTCGTAAAGCATTGAGCTGTATATTATACAGTTTGTAGCGAACTTTAATCATTTCAGTATGTTGAAATCCATTCGTCTGTAAATAGAACAAAACTCCTATACGTTAAGAGAACGAATTCTTGCTTAGTTTCTTATTGGAGCTTGAGGTTAATCTAGTTTAAGAGAAAACTGCTATAAAATAACTTCTACTATCGAGTCATGAAAGAAGCATTTAAACTATTTGTGTTGAAATTCTTACTCACATGTTTAATTTTCCGAGTTAATCGTTTTTGTTATTCTTTGAAAACCAAATGTTCTGTCTTTAATATAATAAAAGTGACTGTCTGTCTGAACGCGATATTTTCACAAACTATTGTAACAATTATCATGCGGTTTTTTCGAATATATCTCCATCTGATTTGCGAGTAATATTTAAGTGTACAGTATAAATATGAAATGAATACACGTAAAAATGAGTAACAATTTAATAAACACGCTCACCAACTCCCACTCTTGGACCAGAATTCGCTGTGCTGAAAGTGACATAGATAAACACAAATGTCGAATCTGGGACCCCTTACTCGGCAGCAGGGTCACTTCCAACTGTGCTACAAGGTCTTAAACTGTTTCGAATGTGTTTACTATTTGTGAACATAATGATCGTAGTTCTCGTAATGAGAGCGAGTTTTTCATTAATGTACTTAAGTAAATTTTAAATAATCATGCTTAAACAGATTTCAAGACACAAAGTAATTTTTACTTTAGCTCTTATACCACGCCTCAGTACAAGGATTAAACTAGGTGGTATAGACACAGTGGCCAAACCCAGTGGCCTTCAGAAAGAAGGATCGTTCGTCATAGCTTTGTCCGTTGTTCAGCAGGATGTACCGCGCGCTGGGGAGATTTCATTTCAAGTCCCTTACACCGCAGAAATTCTTTGTTAATAATGCAAGAATAAAAAAAATACATAAATACATTAAAAAAAATTCAATTACAACTTTTTGCAAAATCCGGGAAGCGTTTTAGTAATCCCTTTTTTTAAAAAGGACTAGTCTGCCCTTTGTAAAGAAATTGCTTTTGTAATAAAAACAGTAATACTCCCGGAATTTAAATGATCCTAAGTGTCCTTTTTGGAGCAATTAAGAAGATTTTACTCCTGTGTAAAAGGAAAATGTTCTTTATTTTTCGTAAACAGCGTTTTGGAGAAGGTAATCGACAAAACTCTTTAAAAGATGACATTAAAGTGGATGCTGGTATCATATTATCTTTGATAAGTGCTTCTAAACTCTAAAGTGGACGACCAAGATGATGTTATGTAAATTTCTTATCAGCAGAAAGCAATTAATAATTTAATATTCATTTTCTAAGGTAAAATTTTGTTTTGAGAGCCAATAGCAGCACAAGAGCTTCTTATAATGTTGCCGTACAGGTCGCTACGCAAGTTCATATTCTGATGACTGTTTATAAACCATTGTTAAAAAAGATGTTCTTGTGAGACAAAAGTAATAGTACAAATGTGATGAACCTTTTCTTTGTGTTAATAGCCGACAAACGAGCAACTGAGCACTGATGGTAAGTGGTCACCGTCGCCCATGGACATCAGTGAGACCAAAGGTTATGATGCGTTATCGGCCAGTAAATGAGAAGAAGATAAGAAAGAAAGTACTGGCTCTCAAGCCCCCAGCCGGAACGTGATGAGCCGTTTGGCGACAGACTCAAGCAGGAGCATGTTAGCAGGCTTCACAGAAAGATAATAATACTAGTAATTATATTAATGACTTAATAATAATACTGACATACATATAAATAAATTTAAGTACATTTAATTATATTTATATTAGTATATTGTTATGTATATTGTAATATATTTATGTAGTATTTACTATATTATGCATATTTGTTGGTATATGTGTTTGTGTGCACGCTGCATCTACCTCTCGATTTGATGTCTCCAGTCGCAGGTCTGCTGGAAGAAATTTCTTAAGAAATAAGCAGCACCTTTGTACATTTTTTTTAAGATTAATGTTACTCTGTGCCAAGTGTGTGTGTGTTCATAAATAAATAAATAATAATACATTTAACATATTTGATTGAACTCTAATAAGACCAGTTCCATTTGAGGTTTGTTAGATGCCCATGGATAGCAATATCGAATTGAAACGGAGACAACGAGGAAGGGGAACGGTCATTTTTCGAAATAAAAAAGATGCAGCCATGTCACAATAATTACGCCCTAGGTGAAGTTTGTTTTTTTCTCAAAGTTAAACCTTAAAATTACATTTTTTTTTACATTATACTTATGAATGCGTCATCAAACTCTATACTTAAATTGTTACTTTTTACTTTTACATTTTTGTTACTTTTTTTTTACTTTTTTAATTAATTCGGAGATATATGTAACATGGTAAGAAAAAGGGTGTGACAGAGGAGCTGAAACGAGAGTGATAGGTAATATGGGTTCCTTTTTTATCGGATGTTGGAAACTTAAAAAGGTGATATTCTTAAAGCAAGAAAATGTATGTAGTTACACAAAGCCAACATGCTTTTTTAATTGTTAATAATGCAATAATCGTTACGTTCTCTACAGTCGTTAGCGATGATCGCCTGTCGCGTGGACACAAGTCACGGCCGGCCCCTGGCCTACTTACCGGTCACTTCTACTTTTTGTTCATGTTTTGTGGTTATCTCGCAATGCTTAATAAAACTAAAATGAAAAGTCAAGAAAACCGTTCAAGTTCATATCTACTACGATAGATCGTGTTGAGTTAACGTTACGTAGTTTTTTACTGGACTCTGTCATGTTTCACAATTTTTTTTATTTTTTTTTTATTGATAACAAAAATTGTTTTGAATAGTTGTAGTTATTTCATTCTGATGCTTTTGGAATAACAATTTTTTTTTATCTGTGTGAAGTGTGTGTGTGTGTGTGTGTGTGAAGTGATGCGGGTTATGTCGAAACGCGAATAGGATGTAAAACAAAACGCGTAAACCACTAACAATTAAACCTAAACTTACACTAAATATGAATAACTTCAGGTATCTATTGATTGGGCAGTGGACACTGCCGAACTACTGGATGTGCGAAGGTCCCTTTGCTTATCCTCACGGTAACAACCCGCGTTGTTCCATCCTACGACACGTGAACAGCCTCTACTATGCCAAGCGGCTATCAAAGAGGTGGTGCGTTGTCGAACATGATTACAACCACTGATCCCAATTGAATCAGGGTTGTTGGAGTGTTCCATTTCGTTGAGCTTGCAGCTGGTGCAAATATTCGACCCTCCAGCGTCGCCAGAACGATTGGAATATCTTATCCAACCATAAATCCCTATCACGTAGGTTGGGCGAATCCACGAGCGGCGCGGGTAGCGACAATAAGGGCGCGGTATAAAAAAAATGCACTGGCGTGAGAGCCGACGGCTCAGCCGGATAAATAGTCAACGCGGTAAGAGGAAACGAGCTTATTAACGCCTCTATTTGAGTGACCACAGTTAGATGCTCCTCGTAGAATTAGTATCTGTTGATCCACAACTCTGAAAAGATGAGATTCCACTGCCTTCACCATTGATTCCCAACATCCACCCCAGTGAGGGCTAGCCGGCGGAATCTGCTTGCAGTCAATAAGACTCTCTGGAACCTCATGTTCAAGATGCGGCCGGGAATCATCCAGGAATTTATACAAATCGCGCAAATATGACCGACAACCTATAAAATTCGTTGCGTTATCTGTGTATAAACATTGAATCGGTCGGCGGCGGGAAAGAAAACATTTAAGCGCTACGAGTAAATTAACGGTACTCAAGTCCGTAGCTATCTCAGCAAGGTAATCTATGTAAATGACTTAAGAAAATGTACGATTAATATATTACACTTTTTAAACGAATGTTGCACACAAAATTGCCGTACATACATTATTACATTGTGATACTCGAGTACAACTCCAATTAGTGTTGTAATATTTTTTTCCTCATATTTCATACACAGGTATAAGGAACAAGGTTTAATTAATACGAAGAAATACGCTTACTGGGGTGTTAAGTTTTGAAACATGGCAATTTTGTGCAATCGTTATTGCTGTGTTTCTATTGCTCCACACGAGGTACGCTTACTGTCTTCCATTCCAACCGTCAGCTGTCTTCAGGTCCGCAATATACGAGCGACAGAAAGCGCGTTGCGACATTTGTAACACATAAATATTCACTTAATTTACATACCATTTCTTTTTTTGCAATTTATACATTACATGTGCGTGTTGGCATACTGACATAGCTAACTCTATAATATACTAGGGGACACATTAGGTGGTTTTCACCGCGTGTTTTACGAAGCGTTGCGACAGATATATACATACCGTAATGATGGTATTAATGTACTCTAAACAAGACGCACTTTTTCAATAATCGTTTCCGTTGTAATTCCGTTTTGTATAAATTTATATTTATACTCAGGTAATAATAACGCCCGGTTAACGTAAAACCAGCCGCTTTACGTACTCTTGGGGTAAAAACTTAAAAATCTCAAGTAACGCATTACCAAATTTTCATTCGTTAGGATTGTGAGTTACGGCCCAAAGACATCAGAAACATTAATATTGAGCACCAAATCTGATAAAAAGAATTTTGGAAAAATGAGGAAAAATATGTCTAATTATACCTGAAGTTAAGGAACTTAGCATAAAGATTTATGTTATGAATTGTAGATATATAGTTTATATAAAACGTTTTAATTTACATGCTGTAAGCCAATTGTCGAATTGAATGCAATGATAGGCCATTTCATGATATGTTAACGTTACACGAAACGAACAATTGTCGTTGAATGCTAACGTCGAGTTACAAATGTGACAGCCTGGTTACAACCTGCGGTCATGTCATTAAAAACTACCATTCCAAGGCTTTGTTGTAGTTTTGCTAAAATCATTGTAACACGCTCATAAATACTGAAAGACTGGGATAACATAAAACAATTACATTAAAATAAAATTGGATTGTAGAAATTCATTCATTCGAATGTTGCTCTCTCCTTCAGTACTTGCCAATCTACGTGATAATAGACAAGCCAATTGGAAACCCGGCATTGTTCGGATGATGTGGGCTGAATAAATTATCGAAGCGTATCAACCGTCAGTGACAGATGAACTATGGAGAATAGATCGAATTATTAGCAGGGAGCCCATTATACAGCTAAATTGAATAGGCTCATCGTTTGTTTATTCATCACAGCACACTCGTATTGTATTATCAATTGAAAATATCAGAACACGAAACATGAGAAATTTGTCCAAGTGGCACACTTTAGTTACAAGGTTGGTTTAATATACATTATATGAATTACCGTTAACATTTATCTAAAAATGCTCATAGATTTAAGACTAGTCTCGACAGTAAGCGGTTGACCGAGTTTAGCAACATGAGCAAAACTACAAAGAATCACTTAATTAATTTGGTTGTTACTGATACAGTTGTTTTATATATATCACTTAAGTTGAATCATTTGAATTACCTAAGGTGAATAGATTTTTATATCATTTTTTTGTTGTTTTTCGCGGCGTCGAATTAAATTAAGATACTCGTTGACCGCAGGCGGTAATGCATGACCGATACCTCTATCCATCGAACTGGAAGATCCATCCACAACCTTATCCGACAAAGCTTAAACCTAAACGGGTTGAGCTAAGCATATACTATGAAAAAATTCTGTAAGAGTTAACATGTTATATACCCATATAATCAAAATTGTTATGTTATTAATAGTTAATAAATGTAGTTTTCTTTTTATTACTATTTATTACAACTCATTAAATTAAATTATTAAAAAAAATATTTTGTTTCTCAGTAAGAATAGTAAAAAGTTAAAATTAAATATATTACACCTATTGACCTCAACACAAATCGTGTAGAAACACGAAACTTTCTTGCATTGTTCTCAAACACAAAAGGTGTAGTGACAAGGCCAGCTGTTGTTTTTTGTGTCAGTCATAATTTTTTCTAATATAGTCGACGTTTTTATTAAAATGTGCGTATTAATGATCTAATGTAACGCTTTTGTAAAAAATTTTTTGATGTTTGCTGCGACGTACAGTCTCTTCTGTTACTGGTCAGTGAGTACTATGTCCTTACTTTAAATCCCAAGGTATTTTACTTGCCTTGCTTATCACTTTCCTTCACGAATGAACTATAAAATATATTTACTTGTTTTAGTTGTTTTATAACCAATAATAAGGAAGTCCCTCGCTTCTATTTTGGCTGACAATATGTTGGTAATTCAGATCGTATTGCTGACGTGCATGGGCATCGACGAATATTCCATGTGGTAACCCGTCTACATGCAGAGTCGAATAAAGAAGAAATAAAATTCTAGAGCAACACAATTCCTACGACGAATGGTGAAACAATTTAATTGAAAGTGACATTAAGAAATGTGCCCAAATTTACGTAAAACGAAAATACATCGAATAGAATTATTAACGGCATGCTTTAAATTATTCAGAAGCTCTTAACAAACATCTATGTACATAATCAATAATGGGTACATAAGAGCAGTAACGAACATGAGCTTAGTCTTAAAAGGACGAAAATGTTTCTCACAGTAAAGCCTTTCAATTTTGCTTTCCATACTTCAGCCTTAATGTGAAGAAAGTTAAAGTGTACCATCGCTAACACAGTTCAGAATGCTTATGTCTATTTAAATTCAAAAGTTACAATCTATTTAAATTTAGAAGTTACCACCAAAAAGGTGGTTCAGGCAAGGCAAGTCACTACAAATATAAAGTCACCTTATTATCAGGTCATAGATTAGCCCAAGAAACCTATTGATTATTTAAATTGGATAAAATGACTCAAATAATCATTTTAATTAAACAGTGAATCACTCACATTGAATGTCTGCTTCCGACAATAGATAAAATTCCATAGTTTAAACGCAGATCGGGAAGAACACAGTAGATTAGTTTTGCGTTATAGGAAAAAGCGCTCGTATGACCCTGTGTAACGCGTTATGTACAAATTATTCACGTTTAATTTTTCTAGTGAAAAGGGGTTTAAATCGATATTAAGGATATTATGTTATGAACGAAATATGTGGGTTGTATTGAAATTAAACTAAGAACATTTTGAATAAAAACTTTTACATATGTAACTAAATAATAGTTAAATTAAAATAAATTACATATTTCTGTTTTATTACATGATTAACATATATATTATACGTTTATTATACGTTATATAACGTTTCACCGACATGTATTTTACTAGAATGTTCAAAGATTTCACCATTAAAACTTTTGTTGTTTTCTTTACTTAAGAGGATATCTTCTTGTTCGTCTGTGTTTTAAAATTGAGAAATCTTTCCACAGCTCAGGTAATTTCATATCAGGTCTACATTCAAATTTTTGCTATATAAGTTCAAGGGTTCTACGTATATAATAAGATTGAAGTGTTTTTATAATACCCTTACAAGTGGTTGTAGTATGTGCATACAAATCATTATAAATTTCAAAGTACAGAAATATAACGTGGGAAATTCCTGCCTTATAGGAGGGAAAATACTTCATATAAATGAGGGATATAAAATCGCGTTATAAGGGTACCGTGTTATAAGGGTTACTGAAGAAGGTATTGTATCAAATATTTCCCGCCAAAATAAATTATCAAGTTTTTTATTTCGTTTAAAAATAAGTAAAATTTAGGCTGTAACGGTCAAGTCTGTACATTAAATATTTTTATAATTTTTTAAGTAAAATTATTTATGTGCTTTTTAATTTCTTGTCTGTATATCCATTACGATGTCACGAGAAAACGATTGAAAATATTTGTCACAAATTTGGTATATTTGTAACTAATATTGTTTGTCAATATCTAAGGCAAATGTTCTTCGTATTAAGTAAAAGTTAGGATGGAAGATACATTAAAATATTAGCAATCAATGTTTTATGTCCTCTGCAGATGTTAAAAAAATACATGCTTAGTTTCAAAATCTCTGAAAACCGATACCTAAAAGTATAAATTGAGTTAATATTCATACTTATTACGTCGATAAACAATAAAACAAATTATCCTCGCTTTCATCTACAATGCTTTATTTTCGTCAAACACGACATGAATCCCAAATGTTTATTAATAGTAGTAGGCTTAATAAAACAAGGACTCAAATGTATTACTTTCATAGAAATGGTACTCATTTTTCACATGTTATTCAACTTTTTTTTATTCAGCTTCGACAGTGAAAAGAGAAAGATTATCATAAATGTAGGTCGAACTTGGCAATCTATTTGTTCGAAAATTTGCCACCATCACTATGTAACTGACTTCAAAAAATAAGAGAAGGTTCTATGTACATACGTGTAAATGTATTCTTTAGTTTTTTTTTTGTCTAATTAACTGCAGAAAACTGTAAAAAATAATCAAATATGTTCAGGTAATTAAAATGTGCACCGATCTTCATTGACGTAATTGTTTCTATTTCAGTACATGCCACTTAACCCCAATTTCGTGTTTACATTGTATATTTTTTAATATAAAAAACATTGAACAAATTTTTAAACACATTTCTGTTCTGATTAGATTAGATTACGGTTTATTTAAGTTGACAAATAAACAAATAAGATTCATATATTTCTCTCATATTGTTCTCAAAGTTCTTTGATATTATCTATAATACTACCTACTGTAAGTACTATTATTCTATCGCTTAGGTATCTTACTATTTAGTTTTATCTACAACACGTTTTACAGAAGCTCTTTTAAGCTTAGCTCAGGAAATATGGCAACATATATTGTTGAAAAAAATACATTTTGCACTCGCTACAAAATTTATGTAAGTATCTACGAGTATAGTCTAACAGAAGAAACCTTGTCTAACTAGAAAGACTATTTAGCATCAATTTACCCGGTGCGTGCAAGTGGGGAGAGAAATGAATCGGCTACTTTCACGAATTACTTATGAAATTTGCGATTTACACATTATGCGGTGTATTTGCGTAAGAGTGCGGTGAGGCAGTTGCACGTGTTATGTCACAGGCCACAGCGTGTTACCCAATGACCATTTAACCTACTAGACTCATCTCTATCATAGATACAAAAGTAATATGTCTTGATGATGACTTTTCTGCTATTATTTAAGATGTATGAACAATTATTGCTACTTTTAATCGATGTAAGTAAATATTAGTTATGTATTATTTTATGAAACATTTAATTAAGGTGGACTTAGACACCAACTTATATTTTTTCAGAAGATTTTTTTCTCGGAAGATGGCTCTGTTCTCACAGATTATACGATAAAATAAGGAATTTAGGTTCTGTTTCACATATGATATATTTGTGTTCAATATATCTTTGATCTGAAACACTTACATGAGAAAAATATTCGCAAGACAAATACTTATCTGTAAACCTTAACCGATTTTGGGCAAGACTTGTTAGTTTTATTTAATTCAAAGTTCGTTTTTACTCACCGTAATTAGTACATCTAGTTTTAGGCAACACAATACGTAACCTATATTTTAATTTGCATAATCTCGACAGCCAGTTTATAAAAAAGATTTGGTGCTGAGTTTTAATTTAAAACGTACTCTATTTTGAGTTATAAATGTGTATTGTTGGTAGATGGATTTGCGGATCGGTTTTACAATTAAGCTAAAAAATAACTATGTTTCTGAAATGGCATTTTAGAGACAAATTAAATATTCATATCACGTTCAATCACAAAGGCTCATATGACTTCGTGAAATTAGTATAACATAGTTAAAAAATTACGTTAACTCTATCTATAAATCTTTTGTTCCAGGAGGCAGACTGATGTCATTTTTGTAAGGTTTTCTGTCGCGATAATAAAAGCCTGGTACAAGGTCATACGACAAAAATATTTTCAAAAATTAAAAGAAAAATACACCTACTTTAGCCGTACTGGGACGGCCTAGAATCCCCCTGAATCCCATGCTGGCAGATCAGGATATCGTAAGAGGTGACAGAAGCCAGCCTGCTTGGTGGTAGGGCTTCGCATAAGTATTATGTTATCAGTATCATTATTAAGTTATTAATATTATCATTCCGTGAAGCCTGCCTGCTAGCTACCACACTCCTGCTTAAGTCAGCCGCCAAACGACTCGTCGTGTTCCGGATGGGGGCTGGAGAGCCCAGTACTTTCTTTCTTACTTTCTTCTCATTTCTCGACCAACAATGCATCAGTGATACCTTTGGTCTTGTTGATGTCCATGGGCGACAGTGATCATTAACCATCAGGTGGCTCGTCTGTTCGTTTGTCGGCTATTAACATAAGTAAAAGGAAAGTAAAAGTACTAGGTTATACTGAACGAGGTATTTTTTCGTCACAATATCACTTCTAGATACTGAATGTGATATTGCTTATGGTTCTCGGTCAGTTCCGCATCAAACTACGGCCGCTACACTCCATTATCCGGCCTCAGCACCTCTGCGCAACACAAATTCATGATCTCAGTAATGCTCACCCTTCAAACTAGGTCGCCCGTTATGTTGGTTCATTCATACGACGCATAAACCTGTTCTCAATCAGTAACAGGCTATGATGCAATAATTACTATCACTATAGTAAGGTAGGTTTCTTTCGAAAGTGTTTTAGAAACCTGTTATATACATTTAAATATTTAAAATGATGTAAATAATATCTCCATGATTTTAAATCAAATATGACTCTGCGGTATCCTATTCAGAAATAATTGGCAGTATTTTCGCTTATGTAATTTACGATATGTATTTGAGAATGTCAGTGACTTATAAAACATTATACTCAATCGTACATTGCATAGAAAACTGGTTTTTTATGTCAACATCTGACATACGAGAAGACGGGCCAGCTGATGACAAATGTTCATCGCTGTCGATGCTGGTATGATGGCATGCAAAAACAAAGACACACCGATTCGATGTCAACCAAGATGGAAGCGAAGTCTTCACTAATTACCTACTGGCTTTCCAGCACCGCATTTTGTGTATGTGGCGAGTAATCTCCGGATCCACGGAACCTATTGAAAAAATCTTTTACCATTCGACAAGTACATTATTCCGTATGGAGACACACAAATATATACATACGCTTACACTCATAAACACACACACACACACACATATATATATGTGTGTGAGTGTGTAGAGATTTTCGTTTCCCCAAAAAAATTTTGTCAATATGACCTCAATCGATGAAGATTTAGTACCATGAACTTAACAGAAATATTTTTGCTTAGTGCAAAATGTAACGAAATCAATGTGTCAAATCATCATCGTCGTCATTGTAACGCAAAATTGTTGCACTGTCAAGTCTCTCACAGCAAGAGACGTTAGGGCCATATAGGTCCGCTATGCTGGCCAAGTTCAGATTGGTAGATTTGGCATAGTTTTGAAAATTAATGTATTTAACTATAATTGGAGAATTCTCAGATATGCAGGTTTAATCAGGATGTCTTTCTTCAGCGAAATGATACTCTATTTGTAATAGGCACATAATTCAAAAATTCCCTATGACCGCTTTTGAATCAAAACAAGCGTTTTTAATATTTATAGCCAAGATTTATTTGAAAATGGAACACAGCTTGAAAACTACAACTACAAATAGTAAGCTAGTATATACAATAAACTTACACAATTCTACAGCTTAAAGTACCCATTTAGCCAATAAATAGCATTAATAAATTTTAGCATAATATATTTTAGTTAAGGTTGCATATTTTAATTTAGGCTGATTAATTCGCGTAGGCACGACAGCGTTTCGAAAAGTAATGAATATTTCATGTTGAAATTGCAAATGTGTCTGAACGCCGGAAAGTAATCTGTTAAAAGAAAGTTATCTCCTTCTTATTTCAAACTTTTGGTGCTAAATCATAGCAGGTAATGTTTTTATAATACAATATCTTACGTACGAATATTATACGATTAGGAATGATATTTTTTAAAGTATTCGAAGCATTTATTGTCATAATCATTGTGACATTTAGAAAGTATTATAGCAGTTTCATTTACCTTTATTATAAAAACTTAACATATGTATAAAAACAAACTGAAACCCACTGAACAAGTAGTAATAGATAGACAAAATGTGCCAAGCCAATTTAATTGTTTAAAAGTCGTGTGAGCATATATTATTACTTTTATTTATGTATATCCTCTTTTAACTTGGCATTGCAATTATTAAGCTTCTCTGTGGTAATTATATCTTCCTACCGTCCAATTTTAGTAAACATTTAACCATCTTTGTTTTATAGTGGTGGTTTTATGGACCACTAAGTGACTTCGAATGTTCTTTGACACCTGACAAAATCACATTAATTTATGACACTTTTTAGCCATGACGATTTTTAATGGTATTGTAAGTCTTGAGTGTAATTTTTAGTTCTTACCATCAAATTACGTTGTACCTTTAGGGTTTAAGGGGTTCAAGCTATCCTTGAGTTCAAAGCCCTTTGCTGGTACTATATTCTGCTGGTCAATTGACAAGGTTATGGCGTAGATCACTCCTATTGCAAATCGCTAAGTTCTGTACCACAATTCAACCTTAACGGTATATGTGCATAAGGTTTTTCACCGACCTGGCTAGTTATAACCATCCTTATAGGATCGTTAAATTTTTAACTATGTTTCAGTTGTAGTATCGAAAACACAGATAACAAAGTATTTTCCTGATTCTTGACTAGGATCCCATACATTTTAAAGTAAGTCCTTTAGTTCTTTTTAAACTCCGCACAGTCATATGATCACATAAAAAGCCATCACTTATATACCTTGCAATAAAGTAAGGTATTATAGAGGGGGCAATTGCCAGCAGAGTTTTTACTTTAAAATTATTTGTCTTTTGGTATGTACAGAAAGTTTGTCAGGCTTAAAGGACTGAACAGACAACAATAAAAATATAATGGTGCTTCAGGTCGCTCAACTAACTTCAGCTAACTAACAAACAGAAATAACGAACAAAAGTCGACGTACTGTATAAAGGCTATAATAATGGACAGGAATAAAGCGGTACGAAGTTTTGAACATGTATAGAATCCGTGAGCGTATCGAGGCCTTACTTGTACTGACAATGGTGTTTTGGCGTTTCATTATGCTCTCAAACATTGCAAACAGAACCACATTTGATTTCCGTTCTACGTAATTGGTAAACTGACATTAAAACACTGGAAAAATATAAGTAATTTGAAAAATAATCTCGAAGATTTTTTTCGCATATGTTTTTTAATTATGGAAGTTACTGACAGCATAGTCTTTGTTTTTGGAGAGAGCATCGCTCGTATACTGAGGGGGCTAGAAACGGTTTAATTTTCCCCCGTTGGAGCAAGTGAGGTGGTGACCCACTTGCGATACAACGTCAAATAGCGATTCGTCGGTTGCGGTGTGATTCCACGTGGCCTTACGTAACGCGATGTAAATGTCATTTAGGTCAGAAACGCGTCTTCTTAACTTTTATTTCACATTGTATACATATCGAAGATAAGATTTGAAGGTTGTAGGACAAAAATCTATTTTAAAGGGCAATCACAAAAATTCAAAAACATTTAATTATTTAAATATTTCCTAAATACACTTATGCACATACAATGTTTTCTATTTCTACCGTTTCGAAAAGGACTTTAACATTGAGGAGAAGAAACGTCGAAAGAAATTGCTTTGCAGATTTTTTAAATTAGTATCCTATTCTGAAAGTAGGCGGAATTCCTATAGAAACTGTTAAGTAATGTTATATGATAAAGATTTGAGTTAATTCTCAAACCCTCATTTAGGGTTATAAATAATTGTTTCGATTTCGTTGAGGTGTCTCGGCATCTAACGCGAAATAAATCTCCACACTATTAGGTGCTTGTATAAAACCCGGTGAATTCTGCATGAAGAGTCCTGGTGAACTTTAAGTTCACCACTTCTTGTTTTATCTTTCAAAGTTATCAGCTGTGCTTTAATTCGTTATATATTATACTATAGACGGTACCACTTCAGTTCACGGTAACTATATAACGGCTTTTTATCTAGTATAACAAACAGCACGCATAATTATATAAACATATTGAACGAAGCATATAAACATATTGAATAATACCAATTTTAACTTCTAAATGATCGTATTTTTTTAAATAAATCATAACTGAAAATTGTTTAAGAAAAATTACCTGCGTGGCTGGGTATGTACGCAAAAATAAGTTACGAGTTGCCTTTCTCGTCGAATTCATTTAAGTCGCATATTTCAACAGAATGTACATCAATTATCATTAACATACTAACATATATACATCTAAATTGGCATAGCGATCTCAACGTTAATAACGTTCGTTCGTAATCAGGATATTAACCAAGATTTTTATAATAGGCTTCTAAGCGCAGTGCGATTATCACGTAATATTATCGACCTCTGCTATCTAATTTTAAATCGTTATTGCGCAAATACCGCGAGTGGTATTATTACTTCTATAATAATCGCAGCGCAAGCTTTCTCTTCACAATTCGGCGAAACCCGTGAGTGAGGTTGTCAATAGCACAAACCGATATAGTGAACTCGAGCAAGAGGAATTTGATTTGAATTTGACAGTTCACCTTCAAAGGGACGCCTCGGGTTACCATTTATTGCCTTCGTATTTCGTATTATAGTTCACTATTTCATGTTTGGTGCATCTGTAAATGAAAATAGTTTTATGTAGGGTGAAATGGAGGAGACTAATGGGTGTGTCAGCATCCCGTAGCTCATAGCCACCTATCGTTGTCGTTACAGGCAAGAACTGTCGCACTGCGGTGCTTGAGTTTCCTCTCAGTGTCAGTGTGTGGGGAGGGTTAGTAGTAGCCCCCCGAGTTAGTCAAGTGCGGATTGACACACTTTGATTACAATATAAAACACTTTGAGTTTGAATCAGAATTTTTACCTTCATCGAAACAAGTTATAGGTTATAATTCTTTGACATTTTTAATCCTGTTTAATGTATTCTTTGTTAAGTTATTTGCGTAAAAATGTTAAATATTTTTGGAAGAATAATAATTATTATTGTTGAAATTAAATTGCAATATAGGTGTATATATTTAGAAAAAGTTGTGATGCGTGCAGCATTCGACGTACTCTTATTAATGATAAAATTTTAATAGTTTAATGTTAAATGGGAATATCGATTTTTATATGTACCTTGCGACAATTTCATTATATTGTGCGGTCAGTGACTTACAATATCAGAAAGGCTAGGTAGTCGCAAGGAAAATTGAAGTAAAACCTGACATTTCGGAAATTACAATATAACAACTGTATTATTTTCTAGTGATGTATTCACCATTGATATCAATTTGGAAACTTTCTAAAATTAATGCAGCCAACACTATCTTGTAGAAACCAATGACCAGTCAGACTTTTCAAAAATCTAAGCTTCATCATACATTAAAAAAAAAACATTTTTTAATTAAGTACAAAACAACATTTAAATCATATATTTATATTAAATCAATTTATTGGAAGCGTTAGTAGCCCTCTGATTTTGTCTTTTTAACTGATCGACCTTTAAAGTAACGTCTAATGATGGATGGTAAAAAAATCAGGGCTTTTTCGTGTTTCGTGATCCACATTATCCAGTTGATTTCGGTTATTTATCGTCATATGATAATCCATTAGTGGTCCAGTGCAGAACAAAGTCCTTCTCGTAATTGAATGGTGCACAACTTTATCATACTTCACGCGTGGTGGTATATGCTCCAGTTCTCTTTAGTAGAAAGAAATCTGTGGTCAATAGCGTGGGTTAGTGACCTTTTAATTTTGGAACGATTTGATCCATTGTGATCATGTTAATGCAATAGTTTTCTAGAATCTTTTAGATGATCTCACTACAGAGTTATAAAAAAATCTAAATTTATGAATAGGAACGTTTCATGTTTACTATTGTAACATCTGCCAGAATATACAGTAGTTGTAGTGGTTGGCTCATTGGACCACTAAAGTTTGTTTTAGGTAATTACTGAACTGAGTTCAGTTTATTCGCTTTGCGGGCTAATGACACTGTTGGAGGATGGCTATATTTAGACGATGGTAATTATGTTTCTAACTCAATACTTTCACTTAAAAATATATCGGCTTTCCTATTAAAAGCATTGAAGTTTTAATGAACTGAAAGGGTCTCATTATACCTTTTTTATTTAAAAATCTTATAGCCACGATTTGTATCATTTGGTTTTTACTCATTAAAAGTCATGTTTGGCCAGAATCCTACTAGTAAAGATACTCTTATAAATAAAAACAACCCCTAACCATAGGATTGACTGATGATAAATGCCATCAGTCATCAAATCTACCTATTGTAATGTAGGTTGTAGGTTTACAATAAAGAGTGAAATTAATATTATAAATTGTTAAAATACCGTGGGAATTAAAGTGGTCAATTATGCTAGTCGAGAGATTTTTGAGGACCTGCATGGTATACTGCTTTCTATTACTTCAATGGGGCGCACATATATCGCCTTTAGCAGGTAAACTGAGTAGGTCCGCTTGTGCTATTAGAAAGATAGACAGCTAGACTTATTTATTTTGCCTATTTTCATAGTCTCATATATTATGATATTCTAATGTGGGGTAAATCATTTGAGATTGATTTAATGTGTATAATGCAAAAAACAGCAATTAGAACCGTATATAGATCAAAGCCACATAAGTAAACGAGAGGAATATTAAGACTGTAAAGAAAAGAATAATTTTACTCACCGTAGCGTGTAATATATATATAGTAATTTAGTATTTAAAAGAAAAAAATTAAATATATTCAAGCAGAAAAGTTTTGACCAAAAACTCAAAAGTCTCAGCGTTCTTTTACGGGGCTTGATGTTCGTTTTTACAATAACTTTCCAAAGTTGATATTGATTTCCCTATTGGAACTTTTAGGTAACGTGTTAAAGCACAGCTTGTAGGTAATAGATATCATGTTAATGATGAATATATAAATGATACCGATGCTTGGAACGACTAACATTAACAGATAACGTTGTTGCAACCGATTTCGGATGTAGATTAAACTGACTTTGTAATTGCCATGTTGTTTTAAAATACTGACGAGTTACTTTCGCCGTTTCTTCTCCTCAGTGTTAAAGAACCCTTTCGAAACGATAGTAGAAGTAAAAAATTACAAGCACAAGTGCACTTATAGAATATCTAAATGATTTTTCTAATTTGAATTTGAATTAGGAAGTCTTTAATTATGTTCTACAAGTAACTAAAAAAATTGTTAGTCATA
Source organism: Megathymus violae (assembly GCA_003671415.1). Classification (NCBI taxonomy): domain Eukaryota; kingdom Metazoa; phylum Arthropoda; class Insecta; order Lepidoptera; family Hesperiidae; genus Megathymus; species Megathymus violae. The sequence goes on along the minus strand of PDGT01000023.1, from coordinate 626,795 downwards.
ATAATATTACCGTTTCGTCATTTAAAAAATTTACTGCCTGTCTTATCTATATTAAAGTAGAAAACGGAATTTAATTCCCCTGTTACCAAGGTATGGACCCACTTGGAAGCCTCAATTATAAGTGACTTTACCTCTAATAAACCGAAATACATTTGCTTCACTCATTTGAATTCACAGCAAAGTATAAAGTGGATCGTAGTGGATCATGCAAAAAAGCCATTAATTATTTATTTGATAAAATGTTTTTTCCAATAATCATTTTCTATAAACACCGTTCCAGTTTAAATCTATCTAAGCCGCTTATAAAGCAAAGCGAAAAGGGAACTCATTAAATTATACGATTTGTGGATCTAATCATGTCATTCACCCGTAAATTTAATCTGCGCTTTCTCGTCCTCCGCTCAACCGTTCCTTGGAAGTATTGCTCCGAAAATATTAAAATATTAAAATATTTCAACTTACTTTTTGAGGCCCATAATTGTCCCTCGTTTAACGCTGCCACGTACTGCCTCAAATCGGCTTCGCATTGTGGAGGAACCGTCACGTTCCCGTTGAGGAGGTCGATCCACTCGTGATGGTCGAGTAGTCCTTTCATCCACGCCATCCGAGAACTGTTTCCCAAACTTAGCTCACTGGACGTGGAGTTCACTTGTGCACCCACTACACTCACTAAAACTAGTAGCGTCACAGCAAACATTGTTCCGGCAGTGTTGAGGAACTTTTTTGAACACATTGTCAGCAAATCATCATCGTTTACTCGGAAACAGAAGCATTGAGGAAGCTGTGAGAATCAAGAATTCTCATCCATGCTCAATTGATGTCTGAAAAGAAAGATACATTCAAATTAGTATTAATTCTCATTAACAATTGTTACTCATTATAGATACGACATGAGGTAATGTAGTAATTTCGTCTGACCTATGTTCGAGTTACTGTACCAATGTTAAATAACCAATCACCGAGGCCTTGATGTGTGGCCTTATGTTGTTAATATCTATTTATTTATTATCGTCTTTTGCGTGTTTGTAAATTACAACTGTGATTTACAACGTAACGTACGTTAAAATTCATTTACAATAACTATATTAACTTAATAAGAACCATTAAAAATATTTAACACTTTCTGAGTGCAAAAAAAAATTCTATGATAAACTAGAGAAAATTTTCATTTCACGGGCTGCATTAAAGCAACCATCTTAATCAGATTAAAATTAATACCTCGCAAGAAACAGTTTCGGTTCAAATTTTCAATAGCGCAAAATTTAAAAGGCATATTTGATACTTTGTACATACATACCTACATATCGCTCGTCAGCAAAAAAGTATTATTCTGTAATTACTGGAGTTTGTTATGATAGCTGTGTGATCGATATTGTCCCGATGTTTGACAATGCAATTTGGTTGCTGAAAATAAAACTGCTTTTTCATGCAAAACTACCATACCAAAATTGATATACGTAATCACTAATTACCGCTTAATCTTATAGCGTTGTCGAAAAAGATTCTGTGTTTCGTCTTCACCTTGAAAAATGTCCTCGATTATACCGCAGCTATTGGTGGAATCTTTTTAGATTTCATTTTGCTGGAATCCTTTTATACGCTGTACCTTAGCAAATTATACTTTATTATTTTTTACCCGCTAATGAACGTTTTATGTTTTCCAGCATCGTTGTCAAAGCGTTGTTATAAAGGTCAAAATGATGTTATGATTTGTTGTGGCTAGAATACTCGAAATTTTATAATTGGGTCAATTTACCGAGCTCGTTTGTATTATTATTTATCGATATGATATCCTTCAGTTCAATGTAATAAATTAAGATAAAAATTTAATTTAAGTAAAAAAGCTACCTTGTGAATGGTCAGCGTTACCCATTGACTGCCGTAATTCAAAGAAGGGAGTGGAGAATCCGTTTTTTCCTGGTTTTCAGGCATTGCAACCGAAACACTTTAAATAGTTTCACGATTAAGTTTAGAAGAAGAGCGGTAGATAGCCAGAATGGTAAATTCCTACCACTCTGCACGAGCGGTATCCGTGTTAATATGGTTCTGTATTAATCTGGGAAGTTCAGTACCCAGCGACCCCAACAATAGGAACCTGGGGCCATGACCACGTTCATTGTTCAGCAATTTACACCAGGAATAAGAGACGATAGCTTCGGCACGAGAATTGTGTGGTTTAAATAATATTAATTTAAATATTGTCATTATATCCGTAAAATACTAATACAAATACTTACAACAACTTACTGCTGCTGTTCAAGAGTTTGATCACCCCACGTTGTACATAAATGCTTAGCGAGGAAATGAAAATAGAATAATAATAAAATTTTGTTGCAGAACAAATTCGCTGCAAACTTAAAATTTGCGTTCCATTCATCATGTAGCCAGCACTTCGAAGTTCACTGTTGGACATAGGCCTTCTCTAACTTACACCATTGTGACTGGTCCTGAGCCCTCTGAATCCAACAGATACCCGCTGCCTTCTAATTACTCAAACATAAATAATATAAATTAACAACGGTCTTTCAATTTTAACACTTGACCCACTTGACGAATTTGACCCAATTGTCTATTTTAAAATATTCAACGCTCTTCAGATGATACTAAATTATGTCTAACAATTTCTTTAACAATTTAGCATTTGTATTGGTATTTTTTCTTATTCCTTTAGTGACATCTTATAAATTAGATGAACAAAAGTCTAATTTCATGTAAGCATACTCAACCAGTCAACCTGGATGGTTTGTGTGAAAATGTAGTAGGCGCCAACAATATACAATATACAAATAAATACACTTATACAAATTATTAAATGCAAATAAGCATTATCATGTAGAAAATGAGCATGTAATTTACAGATAAATACCACATTATATCACCATAATTTTTTTGAAAATTTTAATGCCAGTCTTCTTTGTTGTTAATATAGAGGCCAAATATTTTTTTTTTTGGAAATTTGGTCCGCCCATCTCGCAACAGCGACAGACAACAGTGTGTTAATTTATCACATGGAATCTTTACTTGACTATTGGAATTAACAGCAGTTAATATTCCCAGAAATTAATCTTATCCCTCCTGATTAAATTCTTTATAACGGAGTCACTATTGTATCGGGTGCGCGTACCTACTACACATAAACGTTTTCCAAAACTAAATGATGGCGGGTTACATGGATCAAATTTACAGGCCCTTTTTAACGTCTATCAAAGATTCATTACTATTACTGAGTATAACTCACTACTAAATATATTTTTTTTTCATTTGTTTTATATTTTTGTGTACTGGATACTTAACAAAAACAATTATTATATATTGATAACATTTATTTAAATAAATGCAAGTTATTGTACTGAAACATGCAATGAGAACTACCGGCATTGTTGGTTGTGGACAATATCATAACAGCGCACATCGTTTTAACTTTAATCGTAGTTACATAATTAGCATTCCAGTTACGACTGAGAAAATGATCGTGACGGCAGTGTCTGATATAATAACGATACGATTAGTAATCGATTCGATCACGCCATCAACCATGACTAAGCACGCAATTAAAATATCGTACGCCATCCACTAATCCATATTGAAGCACCGTGCTGGATACCTCTTTAATTACGGGGACTAGCGTCTTTCAGTGTCATATTAGTCAGCTGCAATCGAACCAATGACGATAATAGACTAATATCACATCATGGACTTAAATAATACACGGAGAGCACTCTTTACCTCGTCTTATACAGACGAAGTGAAGATTAAGGATTATTGGGCTTCGATTACTTCGTTTTCAGTTGTTACACAATGTTGATATAATTACACCGTAGCCAAGTCACCAGTCCAGTGGTTTTAAGTATCCGTTAACGTATTTTTTTTTTCTTACAATGATATTGACATTTGCTTTGTATCACATGCTAACGACCCAAATTGGTCAACCATTGAGCGTAGGTTTTATAGAAAAGTTATTAATTTTGAAGCAAGTCATAAATAATTGCTAATGCAAGTATTTTTATAAGATAAATGCGTGCAGGATTCGAACCCGGATCCCTCCGGGCTTTTAAACAACTAAGCTGCTGTCTTGTTATGTTGCAGTTTCTTAACGTGATCTCTAGGTGTTGAACCTGTGTCGAGAGGCTCGAGAAACCTGGATCCAAATTCCTTATATACATATATCAAACGTTACGTATTACATATTAATTATCACTTACTTCGGCGAAGAAAACGTTATTAACTGTTGAAATTTTTTCATATTATTCTCAAAGATGTATGATGTCCACCAATCACTTGAGCAGCGTAGTTTATGGCCTTAATTCGTCTTATTCTGAGTAGGGACTTGCTTCCAATCTCAGTCTAAAAATATCTCTTTGAATAGTACTATTTATATTTATATAATTTGAATGTACGTAATTTTTCACATTGCTGTTTAAGTTAAATTAAAAGCACCAAAATTCAAATATTTCCACTTCCATTTATTTTTTAGAACCATTTTCAAGAAATTTTGTTGTAGGTAATTGTAAATGTTGTTTTTTTAAAACGTGAAAAACAAATATTTTATACGTATATAGATATGATATCTATTTAGTTATCTTAATTCGTTTGGCTTCTTTAGATGAATATAATAAAGAAAAATATTTTCTGAGCGGGCTACAAGACAAGATAAACATTAGTTTGTAGTCTTTGAAACATTTTTTGTGTGTCAAAAGCTGAAAAGGTACGATGGGTCACCTAATGTTATTGTCTAATACGTCGTGCATTGTCGTCCTAAAGCCATCACCAACAATACCTATCCCAACGATGACGATAGAAACCTGCAACGATGGTGTCGAGGCACCTACTGCTCTTTCTATACTATTTATTGGAATGTTAAGGACTCTGTCTGATCTACAGTGCAAGCCAATGTGAGCTCCCTGTATATACTTTGCTGAAGGAAAAGGCAATAGTTTTTCATTAGATTTGCTTGGTTTTGACAGCCAGTTTACAAACGAAATTCACTCTTCTTTATTGGTGAACAAAGGATCAACCACGCCCCTCGTGTTACGGAAAGCCACGAGTAAGGGTGACTACTTACTATCACATGAACCGTGTGGCCAGTTGTCGGATATTTATTTACAAAAAAAAAATTAAAAAACAACCGCATATTTCTAGAATTCCATTTAAATCCTTTCAGTGTCGCAAATAAATGTGAATTTCTAGTCTTGGGTAAGCACATAAAACAAGACTGTAAAGAATTTACCGCTCTGTGGTAAAGTAGAGTGAAATGGCTTTCAAATTATTTACTGTCGCAACCGCGTTTTTACTTTTTTAGCTACATTAATGTTTAGGTTCTTTATTAGATTTTATTTTACTGGATTTTATATCGAACTAACAAAAAGGATGAAATGCGATTTCATAGGTTGATGTGAAAAATCAAAGTATATTTTTTTTAATTTATGCGGCGCATGCTCTAAATATATTTTTTCATATGGTTAACTCTTAACCGATTTTATGCAACATTTAAAATTTTAAGAATTAATCTAAGTACCTAATAAGTATTAAAACGTCTCGTTTACTAAATTACAACTTTTTTCCTTTAAAACCTAAAAGGAACACCAATTAATTCGTCCTACTGGAAAAGCTTTAAATATACTTTCAACAAAATCCCACAGAGAAATTCCCGTGTTTTGGTTTTGCGGCGGTTGCACAGGACGTGACGTGCTATTTAATCTGACAGATTGCAATGTAATTCGTACTAGGCCCGAATATTAATTTACTTTGTAAAAGACGGGAATAATGAACCAACTGGTATTTTCAAGGTTTCGCATATTCTAAAAACACCAATCCTTTTAGGATAACTCGCATTTGTCTATCCGTCCTGTTCAACCTATTTGCTTCGAATCTACCGAATCCAGAAGTCTAAATTGCGTATTAGTATAACAATAAATAAATGTAACCGTTTATTATTTAAGTTTATATTAAGACATTATTTTAAACATTTAAATAGTTACAAATTTAGGAATTTTATATTATTTTTTATTAAATATGTACCTATTTTTACAATTACCACATGGACATTTTAGTGTTTATTTATATCCTTCCTCCTTCCACTTAATTAGTATTGCAATATCTATAATTTTCTTATAGCCTCTTTTTGGAAGTGCCTGTGGAATCTTTGGAGTGGTAAATATTTCTGGATTCGTTTGAAATATAAAATCCTACTATACGTGAAACCAATTCGAAATTGACCACATTATTTTTATTATATCAATGTAACGAAAGAGCATTCGCTCAGATTAAACTTATAATTAAAAAGCCCAAAGTTTTGTCAGACGTAACAGATTGTTCCAGTTCAGAATCACAAACACGATCGATCAGTCGAAATTATCAAAATTGCTAGTGTTTAAAATGTTATAAGCTCTTTTACGCTTCATATAGGTTGCGGAAGATACATACGTTATACGATCTAAAATTACCGTTAATTGAAATGTAAAGTTATCTGGAAAATTATCGTGCTTAACCAGTTGTTAGGGTTGCCTCAAAATATTATTTTCTAAAGATTGACACTGGATTACTAAGTGCGCTCCTGAAATTGATAATAGACTTGTATCCTGAGAAACATTGCTAATAGGTTCAACCTAATCAGAGTTTATACTCCATAAAATTTTAATGGTATTTTACGTTCCAAACAGTCGTTTCAAACTTGCTGACTATTTCTTACAATGCCCGGAATTCAAATTAAATTTCGTTTTCACTGCCATTCTTATCCATTGAAGGGTTCTCTTACTTTTATGACCACGCTTTCAACTGCCTATAAATTAAGAAATAACAACTAAAAACACACTAAGAAATTGGTAGACTATGTTTTGTAATAATATACGTTTGGGCCAACACGGATAAACTGTATATAATTATCATTGTTAATTTTTCGTAACTTAATTTTTCATTATTAGTTCATGTGTTGTTAGTGCTGTATTTATTTCAAAATGTTTAGTGCTTAGTTAGTAGTGCTACTAAATGTGCTATACTTAATTTAACTTAGATAACATAGCGACTGTAGTGTCCCGGGTTCCAGACCAGCTGGAGCTAAACAATTATGTTCTGGGGTGTTGGTCGTTTGTAACGTTTCATTTGTGTATATTATATACATATACCCATATTACAGTCCAATATACAGCATAATTTATAAGCATATTTCTTGATAAAATACCAAAATGATTAGGTAAATTAATTTTGTATTTGAGTCTTAATCGTTTATAATCAACACAAAGAGGTGAGTCTAATATGTAGCGTAACAATGCTACATAGGCCGCTGGTGTCTCACGCAAATCGCTAAACAACATTACCCAGAAATAATCACATATACCTCCTTATATAATGCAATTGCACTATACGAGCACCTGCAGAAACTTGAGCGGTTCTTTCTCGTTAGTAAGATATTTGTATTATTACTGAATAGCGCACAGTACATCATAATATAACATAACTGAGACTACTGAAATGAAATGAAATAATATTTTATTCGAAGTTGGTTTTTACAAACACTTTTCGAACGTCCCGAATCCAACCCGAATTTGTTTGAGTTTTATTTGTTTTTTTTTTAATATTTGCTACGTCATAACTCTGTTATTTACTGACCGATTTCGAAAATTGCTTTTTGTTTGAGAGGGACAGTTTCCGTTTGGTGCCACTTCAATTTGAAGAAAAAAATACCACCCCTAAGGGTGAAAAATAAGAGATGAAACCAAGAAATTGAAATTGAAGACGGTTTTATTTTGTGTTATTTGGAGCGACGAACGAAGTAGTATGTTGGGTATGTGTCTACTCGATTTTCGCTTTTGTACTACATTTAAATAAAGAATTATCACCAAAGTTTCGGCGAGCGACTGTCACGCTGACGCTGAATGGATAAATCGTCCAATTATATTTGAAAGAATACAAACTGTATACAGACAGTTTGTTGTTGGACGGTTGTAATGTGGATACGCGATGTTTATGTATTTATGATCTAATATTAGGTATGTACATAGCTGATATCTAAAGACAAATTACGATGATTCATCCCCGTTATCCATAAATTTTGACAATACGGCTGTCCCCTAGAGCCAATTAGAGCTACGACTCACTTGATTAAATTAATTACGCTTTATTGAATATTTTGATTCTAAATTAATCATCATATTAATACACATTATCAATCATACCAGTCATTATTACATAATTGGAAATGCTTTCAGTATATTAATTGCAAAATTATATAAATTTTTGTAGCAATATGTTTAAGTATGAGGCGATATTGTTGCTGTGTTTACAATAAAAGATGTTCATTAAATCCGACGAGTTTCACATTAACAACATACATAAAACTATTCTTGACTTTTGTTACCTTCAACAAAACTATGTAAAATGAAAAACGAATATTGTACGGCTAACATTGTTAACATCGTGCAAGAGCACCGTCGGGTTAACCCTGGGTTGTACTATCTAGCGATCTTTAATTGGAATAAACCATCTCCATGGGCTGCTTGAATCAGCCGCAAAACGACTCGTCATGTTCCGGCTGGGGGCTTGAGAGCGAGTACTTTCTTTCTTACATTCTTTTCGTTTGCTGACCGACAACGCATCCGTGATACCGTTGGTCTTGCTGATGTCCATGGGCTACGGTGGCCATTTACTATCAGGTGGCTCGTCTGCTCGTTTGTCGGCCATTAACATAAAAAAGGAGAATACAAATGGCGTCTAATATTTGCTTCAAACACTAGACTTAGTCACTTACTTACCTATTCGTGGATCCCAAGAGTGCCATTGAATATTGGAAATTTTTTAGAACAAATGATAGACTCGAACGTGTGGGGTGTTTTTCAAGGCTGATTTTACTTATATGTGTATATGGTTGACAAACAGTGGCGTGATATCTTAAACAAACGTTTATTATATTTGTTCCAGTAAAATAATTGAATAAGTCAACGTTTTTCTTATAAGTTATAAATACATTTTCCATGAAAACTGTGAAATTTTATTCAAAAATAAAATCATTGACATTCGTCAACACAGTCGACACATGTAGTAATAAAATTTTGTCAGGCAAAATATTTGAATATGTTAACTCATTTCTTGGAATTAGAATTACAAATTACATTTTCCAATTACGAATAACAGGATCAGAGACGCGTGTGGCTTAATTCAAAAATAAAATCATTAATATTCACGGAGACAGTCTGTTCAGAAGAAACTAGTCATACTGTGAAACATACATATATTCATAACGTTTTGGTTAAGCTGACACGATAATATAGAAATACTAAATTACTTTAAGAAAATAACCTTAAATAGGCTGCGCAAAAACATAATTTCTTATAAAACAAACATTTCTTAATTAAACCGTTGGTGGTACTACTATCTTAAATTTATGAGACAGGGAGTGCCGTTGTCTTTAAAAATGAAACAAAAAAACATTTTAACATTATACACTTTAATTTAAAGGTTCGTAACTTGAGTTAAGCAAATGTCTAAATTACTATATAATTATAGATTTCACCTCAAAAAACTAAAAGACAAATCATGATTATAATTTGAATATTCTACTGCAATTGTGTCACCATACCTTATTTAGGTCAAAATAGAATATAAAAAAACCAATAAAAGATAATAACATCATGTCGGTAATCGAAGCCAAATATTGGTATTTGTCCATAAACAGTCCTCCACTAATAAAATACGAATGAACAAACAAATTACTCAATACCACAAAGTGGCCGCGTTGGGTAAGCATTCGCAAATACCATCACAGGAACGGATATTACGTGAACCACAACTCGATTCTACTCACGATTAAGTACGAGTATAATAAACATGACTACATCGACGGCGCCGGCAAATATTATATATATACATTATGAAATATAATATATGAAATATATATACATTATGAAATATAATGTTGTTTTTCTAAAATATGTGTTGGGAAATAAAAATAAGTTTAAATAATAACTCCCTGTGCCCCTCTAGAGCATTTGAATTACGCATGTACGCAGGCGACCTTCAATTGTATATACAAACTGGATATCAACAGTGCGATCTATAAATTGAATTCAAACTTGGAAGCTATTAGGACCTGGTCAGTAGAATTTGGAGTCACAGTTAACCCTACTAAATATCAAGCCATACTGATAGGTGGGTCTAGGATGTTGGCCAAAGTCGATAGATTGAGTTTACCACCGATAACATATGAAAATATTGTTATACCATTGAGTGATACTGTTAAAAACCTTGGTCTACATTTTGATTCCACTCTCGGCTGGCGAACTCAAGTAACGGACGTAAGCAGAAAAGTGACTAGCACCTTACAATCTCTCTATCGATTAAAAAACTTTCTGGCGTTTAAGACCAAACGTATGTTTGTATAGTCACTTGTTATGCCCATCCTGGATTATGCGGATGTTTGTTGCTTTGGCATGTCTGAACAACGTCTAAATAAACTAGAGCGCCTCCTAGACAACTGTATTAGATTTATCTTCGGGCTACGTAAGTATTACCACATTTCCAAGTATCGCCGTCAACTTAAATGACTGACTATTCGACAAAGGTGTAACTCCAGAATTCTTTTTGCATTATATTCAATTTTGAATAATGCTCCATCTCTGGTGTGTTTAAAGGAAAATTTTCAGTTTCTTTGCTTAACACACAACAAAGAATTTCGTTCATCAACCAATCTTAGAATTTATCTTCCACCGCATAGAACGGGTTTTTTCGGCAATTCCTTCACAGTAAATCTATATTGCTCTGGAACACGCTGCCTGTAGACATCAGAAAGTCAATTTCCATAAACTTCTTTAAGAGACAAATTCGGCTATTCTATTTGAAGCAACTGACGTAATCAAAGTCTGCTATTGTCATCATCACGTGAGATAATTTTATCTATGTATGTATTTTTATATACATTTATGTGTGTGTGAGTATATTTCTCATGCTGTATTATAGAGTACATATTATATTGTAGGATACATATTATTATTGTTATTATTATATGAATTAAAGGTAGATTTTTATAACTTTTAACATTGCACGCACCTGCCACACCCTTTCGCCAGCGCCCAGGGTTGACTGTTAGAGAATGCCATTGGTCATTAAGTCCGCCCATTGTACCCCCCGTTATTTTAAGGATTGTACAATAAAGTAATAAATAAATGAAATTATTCTGCATAACGTACACTCGACGGTTTTATTCCAGTTTTCATGTTACTGGGTTCGTTTGCATTTGTTTAACATATGAGAAAGAGTTTCATAAAAACTACTATACATTGTTCAATGAGTCGCACTGATCAGCATCACAATGGCGGCTTAAAATGAAAGCCAATTAGACGCTATTGAGGATAAAGATTTGACGCAATCACAAGATTTCACGTCAGGAATACGGGATTATGTAGAATTACTGTGACGTGATGGAAAAGTAAATTAAACGTTGGGGATGAATCTTCGCTTTTGATTGATTAAATTTCATTTCGAAGCAAAAAGGCTTATACTAATACTATCGTGCAAGCCGCCTGAAAGGCTTAGGAAATGTATTTTTTTGCGCGTAAAACAAATACTCAATAATACGCGTAGACTGTACTGCTTTTTTTGTTAATCAATTATTCCAGGTAGATAAAGCTTAGGAAAAGTTGTCGTAAATTTTAATGATTTCGATTTTCAAGATATATTTCAAACTTCATTGAAAATTAATTTATTAATGATTCCGCCTGGGACGACTTCAATGAGTGTTATAATGTTTTTATGCCAATAGCCGGCCATGGTCATTCGTGACACCAAAGGAATTACCGACACTTTGTCCGCCAAAAAGGAATCATGAAACTTTGAATATATTTTAAATAAGTTTTAATCATGCCTCTCTGAACTTTTTTGGCTCTTTGTATCAATTTGTCAATTATATTATGGGTTGTAATGGGGTCCATCCAAGCTCGTGTCTTAAAAAGTGCTTGATCCCAATCAATGAATCAATGAATTTAAACCCATCTCACCTTGCAGAATATTAGATTCGATTCCTATTTAGATGTGGTAATTTAACATATAAATCGTGTGCCAAGTGTTAATTTCTTTGTTTTGTTTGTCACCACACGTGGATAGTGAACAGTAGGTATACGAGACAATGGAGAAAATTGTGTAATTTTGTGTATAAAACACTGATTAGTCAGATATAATTTATTTTAAAAATAAGATTATTTACTTCCTTTGTTTTTATGAGCTAAATTAAAATAGTTTATAGTAAATATAAATATTTTATTTTTATTTTAATAATCGTGTTTCATTAAAAAATGCACTCGCATCGGAAACATTTTGACGCGAAACTTTTTTACGATTTGATATATCACCTAAAACCGGATGAATCATTTAATGGAATTCAAATGGAATTTTTAGATAAAGGTCCGTCTAAGACAATGGTGTAGGACTGGTATAACGAATATAAGCGTATTCAGTAACTTTGACGGATGAAGAGAGAAGTGGTTTGACGATTGTTACGGATGGACAAGAACAAAATAAGATGCAGTGAACAAAATAATTGAAACGCATAAACAAAACCTATTGCAGATTTAATCTGTAAGTGCTCTCGGATTTCACTCGAGCACCTTTGAGTGAGGAGAATTCTTTCGTGGTAAATACCGCACAACCTCACCATTGTTTGAAAGCAGAGCCGTATGGAATGGTGGCGGGATGTTAATCACATATTTAAATTAAGCGCATGCTCATCTCGGTGTATTTTAGATTATAATCTATGCTACTATATAAATCTGTAGTGTGTGTCTGACAGTACATTCCTTTTTCTGTCAAATCTCATGATAAATCTTCGTTTTATAAGTAATTGACATCAATTTAATCATTTTGAAAATGTGTATCTGTCTGTCGGTCTGTATGTCCCATTATAATACAAGAACGGCTTCACCGAATTTAAGCATATCAAAGATGAATTCATGGAAATTGGTATGTAGTGAGAACACGTGATTGCATCATGACAAAAAAATATAAAATTTTGAATAATCATGTATATATATTTAATTGTTTAACCCGAACGATTTCGGAGGGGCCTGTTAGTCAATGATAAATCTTGGATTTATGATAACCCCCACTAAAGTGAAACCAGGTAGAAAGCCAGAAAGATGTTATCAGTTCCTTCAGGAAATTGAAGAAGTATTAAAGCCGAATAGTATTCTATCAAATGCTTCTCAAATAGGTTCACTTCTAGCAAGTAGCAGTAGATAGTATTTATAGATACGGCACTATAAGGGTTATTGCTTCACGTTAAAAAGGGCGCGCTCAACACTCAATGTTCAAAACTTTATAGACTGTGGAAAGCACAACGGTTAAAAATCAAATTAAAGGAAGAGGACGGTTCTCATAACCGATGACGTGTCGCAGCAAGATCCGGCCATGTTATATGAATTAAATTTTGAAACATTGTATAGTTTCTGGTAGAAACTTCTCCGAAAAGATGAATAATTAAAGACTTTCACCGTCGAACTGTATTTAACAGTTTTAACAGGTAAATATTTTAATGAAAAAAAAAACCGACTGATTTTAATATATTTTTTACCCTTAAGAGTGGGGTGGTATTTTATCTTCAAATTTCAGTAGAATCAAACGGAAAGTATACCTCTGAAACAAAAATTAAATTTTGCAAATTGGTTAATAAATCGCGGAGTTCTGAGGCAACATGTATAAAAAAGTTGATAATCTTCTCGTTTTTCGAAGTAAAAATACTTTAAAGCTTTAGATTGTTCATTTTCTAGTAGGTATATCATATTTTATGCAAAAATATACTTTTATACATTGTAAATTTTGAACGAATGTTGGGGGTGGTCTTGAATATAAAATGCTTATTATTCCGAGACAGAGTGATTTTCGGGGAGATTCCTCTGAGACGCAAACATTTCTTCCTTACGATATATTGTGACACAGTTAAATAAGTGTGGAAAATCAATATATCTTTTTAGTAAATAATCAACAAATGAACGTAAGTATTTTAATACATTAATTTTTAATATCTTTCCATTTCTACCATTACCACTGCGGGTGTAATTACCAACAGGTACGGAAACATAGCTCTAAACAGATCAACTGATGTATTATGCGAGACGCCTTTCCGCCACTCTATCAGAGTAAGAGTAAGAATCATTGCATTTCCCAGAAATATGTTAGTTTTCGTAGGTAAGCGCGCTGTAAAATTATACACTCTACCCGCGCTTAATTTAATTATATTATATCATGCGACATATGTACCTGCCGAAATAACCTAAGGTTAAGACAATATCGGTTTTTCTTTCAATATCAAAGTCAATAAACCGGTGAAGTTCTCATTGTGGTATTATGCCAAAACTTCTAAATAGACTTTGATTAAGTCTTAACTACAAAGTCTACTGTCTTTATTAATCGAAAGTCTGTATAGTTTACCATAACGTCCGTTACTTAAATTAAATATTAAGTTTGCTTACTTTGTTTCCCCACGTACCCACAAGAACGCATAAACAAAAACGGTATACGGTTTTTATGTAATAGTTTCTGTATGTAAAAATAATTAAATATATTACGTATTTATAAGGAATTACAATTAACAATATTCTGTTACTTTATAATAAATCGAATTCAAAATATCATCAATACTATTCTTACACTGAATTAAGAAGTGGCCTTTATTTTATAATGTTGCAAAATGTCTTAGATCATGTTAAACAACCATTCCTGAAAAAACTACCATAACTCAAGTTATCGACCAGTCAAGTCAAGTTATCGACCACAGAATCAACGATTATCGATTATTCGGGTACAACAATGTTGTTTATGCTTTACGTATTTTGGATTTTATAGTTTTATTTTTTAATCTCGAACATTTGACGCTACTTTTACGTTACACTGCATCTAACCATCGATTTCGTTCGCAAGAGTTTAGCGATCTCGTGCATTTGGTGTCACCTTTAGGTATATGACAATACACCCAGCCATCGACATCATTCGTAAGAGTTTAGCAATCCCCTACAATTGATGTCACTTTCTCATTGCACTTTATTTTGCCTGTTAAAGATTGAAGTGATTGCCTCATTTGTCAGTTTAAAACGCAACACTCATCTTAACAGAATATAAGTATTAAACAACTTGTTTATGATAGCATTAGTAGAACTCGTGATAATCCTGTCCCAGGCAAACGAAACAAGCGCCATCCAACCATGTGTGGTAAACTGAATGTTACCTTATACTTTTATATGCATCTACGTGATAAAAGTCGAAATTTGAAAAATATCAGCATCGTTCTCTACGTCAATGCACATAATAACTTCACTAAATTACTTGTAATCCGTACTTGTCTGGATATAGTAACTTATGGGAAACACCGCGTACATTTGTAATATTGAGATACTTTTCGTGACAATGTTGTTACCTTATTAGAGAAATATAAGTGTAATGATTCTGTAATGCTTGTCACACGCTTGTAATATTAAAAAGATAATTAATAAATAACTTCTAAATAAAATGTTTGATTGTTTTTTAAAATACTTCACGTTAAAAAGAGGAGAATTTAAAAAGTCGTTTTAAGGATGAGGGGTATTATAATAGTTACAAAGATCATGTATGTAAACCTGTTCGTTCGAGGTCACACGTTGTGACCCATCTTTATCCTTATCACAGAATAACATTTGACTACTTTTCGGAGTGTGCTCCACTACTCACAGCGTAAAGGAAATTTCAAATTGCAAAAACAAATTGCTTTTCTTAACGCTTCGATAAACTATTGCTACGTAGTTTTGTACATTTAAGATAAGAAAGGTAGTTAGGTATTTATAATATTTAAACGTGTCATATTAATATTAAAATATATTTTAACATGTAATTATTAGTATTATTATTTAACATAATAATGCTAACAGTAACGTTATTATATAATATAATAATACAAATAATTAACGCCAAATACTGTTTTAATAAAATATTTCAATGCACTACTGACAATAATATTGTTACGAAACTTCTCGAAGGATAGCCGAGAAGAGGAAGTCGGCAGCTTTAGGAAATTTCTGGGAGGGTGGCTGACCCTTACAGTGAGAACAATGGAGGCACTAATAAAATAAACCCAGGTAGTAATAAAAACTACTTGGGATGCTTCAAGTCAATCTCGCCCTTATCCTTTATGCGAATATGGCATATGTGGGCGAATATGGGGGTGTTTACCTGATCCGCTATTGTTATGTCGATTTCCGGGTATTATTGTTGTTGTTGACTTCCACGAAGGCCGTGGAAAGATCTGGAAGTCCCGGAAATCGATATAAATAGCGGGTAGGGTCGCCCACAGAGCATTCGGTTCTCGAATACGAAGCGAAGAGTTCTCTCCCTACGAAGTGAATACCTACGATCTACGAGTGCAACTGCGATTGTGAAGTGTGTGTGAAGTGAAATAAAGTCTCTGTGGAACTATTGTGCCATTTCACGAACCTGCGGATGCTGACACGTAACAATATGATCATAATAAACTAGTTATGAAGTAAGTTAAATTTACCTATTATTTGTGTACATCAACGCATCTCTGCGACCTACGTAAGTGCAAATATTTGATTTACATTATTTTATTTTATGTAAAAAACCTAAGTAACTACCCTCACCACATTACATTTCCAAACGGATATTTATTTGTACAATAATTATTAAGAAGAAATGCTTTTATATGTGACAGCCAGGTACAGTCGGACTGGACTCCATGCAGGGGCAATTTTATATCGGATTTTTAATATCAATAATTTTTTTTTAGTACGTTTGCCAGCAACGCAGCATTGCAGAACTGTATAAACTATTTATTGTTAATTTATATCCAGCTTCCATGAGAAAAATGTTATGTCCCGAGGAAAAAGCCTATTAAATGGAGCAGAGCTAATCGTTCTAATGTTAAGGTCACGACAAAAGGAACAAAATAAGATAATAACTCGAAGAACATGTTCGCTGTAATAAAAAAAAATTAATAAAAACATTGATTTTATATTGTCCGGTAACATGGTATATACTCACCATAACAGACAAGACATAAAGTCAACATAATAACTTAAATAACTGTAAACACAAGTATATTTAGATACGATATTGACAAAGTATTCAATGTAAGCAACTCAAACAAAAAGAGTTTGATAAATGAAAATAATTCTGAATCAGTTATATTAGTTGTGTGTTCATCAAAACAGTGGGTCAATATAAATAAGCTTAAAAGCATTTCTTAAATCGCAAGTAGTATCTGCCACATATGGCATATATACGAGAAGAAACCTAAAGAATACCAATCCTACCAGTATCAATCCTGTATCCTACATAACCTTCTCTCCGCACGTGTAAATTGGCCGTAAAGCAAGTGCTGCTATTTATATTTATTCGTTAGACGTTTCAGGGAATGCTGTTTTCATGTAGGCATTGAAGGGATCGAAGTGATAAAGATACTATTTACTGCTATTCACTAACAGTGCTCAAACTAAGTCTACTCGGAAGTAGACGGTAGTGCTGATTTGTGCGAAAAGTTGCCACTAAGCGATTCGTACCGTGACCTAATTTATTTGAGGGCGTGACTTGGTTCATGGGCTAATGACTCCTATGACTCCTCACTGTAACGAAATCAATGGATTCTAACATGAGACGTTAAATCACGGAATAGATAATCGCTTATACTAAATTCTTACACACGAAGTAAATCGAAATGTTTTATTTCTTGTTAAATTAATTCAATATTAACAAAAAAAAAACATGAGGTGGGATGAGAGATGGTAAACAATAATATTCAGATTTTTTTGTATCAATAGTTGACAAACAAAAAAACGAGCGATATTAAATGATTTTCGTTGTCCGTAGACACCCCAAACACTACAGACGTCATTGACAAGACGAGAAAAGAAGTGAAAATCTATTTTTAAATTGGCATTCTGACACGGCAGCGAAGAAATAACCAATATATTTTATGGGACAAAAAGATTCAATGAAATATTGAATGATGAATCATATTATTCTTATTCATCGCTATTGGCTATTGCTATTTTACAAAAAACGTTAAAACTGTTTATGTTACCTGATATATGTAACCATTGAAAATTATAGAACACGCATTGTTAGCAACTTTATGTCGCAATAGAATCGTGACATCTAGACAGAAGATATTACAAATGGTGAAAGTTCACCGACGACCTCTTGTTTAGTGAGATTTCTCACTTTATTGATGTTTTATTGACAATCAGTAAGAAAATATGCGTGACCTATTAAAATGGCAGAGGTTAAATATTACGAAACTGCTATTCCAGAATTTGGTTGATATGCTAATTAGCACCGAAACGAATGATTAAAATAGAGGTTATTAAAATCTATAATCATAATCTATCTCAAGGCTATAAATATAATAAGGAAAATAAAACATCTGAAAGTCTTTATGAGCTTTAAACAGTATTAATTAAAATTATGAATTTACTACGTCCTGTTCAAAAATAGTATAATTATTACATTACAAAGCATATTACACACCTTTTGCTATTATTGAAAGCTGTGTGAAAGAACAAGGTAATAAAAACAACTCTGAAGTCCTTTTGCCAAAAACACTGTTCATTTTTGTTTTTATTTTTGTTAAAACAACCAAAATGAAACGGGCAAAGAAGGCAATGAATCATTCAATACACAACAATCAAAGATAAAACGGTTAAAACCTTTTGGAATATTCTCATATATTACATTAAAAATATCTTTATTGACACTTGTTTTAATTTTTTTTTATTGTAGAATCTAATTAGCTTGTTCTATTATTAATATTTCCGTCTGTTTTTATAAAGGTAAAATGCTAAATACATTACATAAACCACATCCGTAAGCCACCCGGAGATTCGCCAAAATAGCATATATGTAATGTACTTTGTAGTGTGAGTTGTAGTATACGAGCGATTAGGGATGACTATGCAGATTCTATTCATCATCACGGTATGCCAGTTGAAGCTGATAAAAAACCACTTTCTCCGCTGACTGCAGCACACACACGTCGTCTGAAATGGAGCGGCAACTTAATAGGACCTGTTCTTTCGCGTTTACTTTACGCAACATGATCGATGCAATATTTTTACCTCAATTCCGCTGCGTTGATTAATTCGGTTATGATAATTCTACCTAGTTTTCATTTGCGTATACATTGCAACGGATCGAACGTTCTACACGTTTCAAAAATATTAATTAATTTAATTATCGTTACATAATTATTTAAAAACATATTTTTTTTAACGTAGTGGGCCAATAAACGAGCAAACCAGCGATCTGATAGTTAGTGGTCACCGTCACCTATGGCTTTACTGATGCGCTGTCGGCCACGAAATTAGGAAAAAGAAAGAAAAAAGTATTTAAATTACATTCCTGTATGTTGTTAATAAATTAAGTAGTGTGTAGCATTTCAATCATGAAGCATTGTTTCAACTATTAAATGAAGTAACTGAATCACTGAAATAAGTAGGAATTATGAACACCCTAATAGAATTTCAGCTCTCACGAAACAAGGCTAGGGAGATATGTGACTGAATCTCAAATAAACCAATCTATTTTAGCTATGTGACGGATAACACATTGAATTAAAATTTTAAGGATTTTAATAATCTAGTAAAATTTCAGCTACACAACTTTTGCATAAAATTGTTGAATAGCTGTGCAGTGTTGTTAAAATAGAAAATGATTTATGATTAGTGTTATATTTATTAAAGTTAAAAAACAATCAAATAGTGATTAAACGAGAGACCTGCACTGTAGGCATGATACTATGTGATCTTAGATCAGTTTCATTTTTGGAATCATCTGTATCCATGACCTAAATGTAACCAATATCAATATCGCTTGCTAATAAAGTGCACCTGATCACTCAGTAAACGAAAGGGGCAATACCGTCCAATCTAGGTCACTAGACTTTGTTTTTTTTCTAATAAAATCCCGATGGTGCTTGTAAAAATTAGCTGCCTTCCTTGTTATATATGAATTATAATAATTAATATGAATTATCAGCCCAGAATAAAAAAAAATCAATAATCATTTCCCAAAAAAATAGAAAAAAAAGTCAAGCAAAGCTTAGGACTGTTAAATTGTACTAACCAATGAATATTGTGCCCCAAAAATTCCAAATGTAACTTTTGTTGACAAAGCCACAAATCACTTAAAACGGTTCAAAATTCGAAAAGTTAGTTCGCGTGTTTGCCGAGATGGGCAAGACCGAGCGCAGGCACTTGTTGCGCAGGAGTCGACGGTCGAGCAGACACTGCCGCTACCACCCGACACTATGAAAGTAAACCCAACTTAATTTCATTTACTCCGCTAACATTTGCCATCTGTTATGACAACTTTGCGCAACCCTCGGCTATCGTGTTCATCGTAAGTGATCTCTCTACGCGATCGGAGTCTTATGGCCGTGATATAAACCGAATATTCTCATAGTGTGGCGGAAATTAAGTTAATTTATTTGTTTATTACAATATTATCGACGGTTGTGTGGAAACGTCGACCGAAAACTGTATTTTTTATCCAATCAACTTATTTACACAATATTTTTATTACATATATTTTGTCATAATATAACGATTTAATTAATTTGTATGTCAGTAGAAAATAGCTCTATGATTTTCTTCATTCCTTAACGAGATTAGTAAGTACTTCGCAATAATTTTCACAGAGCTTCAGGATTTCCAAGGACACAATAAGACATCCGTCATGGTTGTGTGAATTAGTTAATAATGAATAATTGGTTAGTCTCCGTAGCTCGGTTCTCTTAGTTAAGCTTTGTCCGCTACTTCTGTTGGCTACTAAGGTTAAACGAGATGTACACCATTTCAAATCTTTTTTTTTAGAAGAAGAGACCCGTGCCTTGCACTGAAACGCTAATGAGTTAAAGTCACAACGCATATTTAAACAATAAGTATAGTATACAAATATGTGGGACATGTTGAGGAATTTTTAACTTTTTAAAAAAGAAAGAAAGAAAGAAAACCATATTTATTCTGTCTTGAGAAATACATAGAGTATTGCCCATAATACACACAGCGGCAGAATTAGCGGAACATAAAAAAGGGGATATTGTCAAATAGTTAATTTTATTTTTAAACAAATAATAATTAAACACGAAACATGAATTAAATTGACATGTTTTCACATTAATTTGCAAGACCATACATAAAGTTTAAAGAAAAAAGAAAACAAATTAAACAAAATGTATTTTTCTTCGATGTCCGCAGCATGCCCAGACGGATGGAAACCTTGGTCAGAGCACGGGGGGGAACACTCGTTATTAAACATGCATTTAATTAATTGTGAACCGTCAGAAAATTTAAAATTTTCAAATGTTTCTCTGCCATTACGATATCGAAGAAAAATACATTTTGTTTAATTTGTTTTCTTTTTTCTTTAAACTTTATGTATGGTCTTGCAAATTAATGTGAATATATGTCAATTTAATTCATGTTTCGTGTTTAATTTTTATTTGTTTAAAAATAAAATTAACTATTTGACAATATCCCTTTTTTATGTTCCGCTAATTCTGCGGTGTATTTATATATCAAGATACAATAAAGTCAGAAAAGGTTCGCACTCAAGCGTTGACGTGAGGGCGCCACCCCTGCCTGATAATTCGGTGCGACCCGAGCGTCCGAGGAGTTCATACAAGCGAAATTTCTAAATATATTTATAAGTGCTTACTACAGTTATTTATACATAAGTGCTAACATGATAAATATTTGGATAATACATAGTTTAACAAACAACAACAAGCATAACAAAGCAATAAACATCAGCTAATCGGATGAATGACATAATAATATACATATATTCTGAATGTACTCGAAGCTAACGTTGGCAGGTCTTTTAGTAGGTCTACCGTATTTTAGGATTTTCTTTACTTTCATGTTGATATATAGTCTCTATTGTACATCGATTCAAACAATTTTATTTATTTATTAACATCTAAATTAGCCGCTTTTTTGACAGTCTGATTTTTTTTTTTTTAATTAAAATACAGCGAAACAAAAATTTATTTAAATAATATTTATCATTCATATTTAAAATCGTAGCACATAAATTATGTACTGTTTTGTATTATATTAGAATTTTAACAATGTCGTACCTAAAGTTTAATTTTTTATTTGACCAATCTTTGAGCTTTTCGAAGCCTAAATTATCCAACATACAAATGGTTTTGTAATTAAACTATCGGTAACGTATAGGCAATTGAATATAACATTAAAAAATATAATAACATAAAAAAGGCAACGAAAACAAATAATAAAAAAGGGCCAACGCTGTGTGACCTCAGTTCATAAAATGGAAAAATAAGGTATTGGAGAGTAACAATTGTAAATCTTTGAAGATTATCTGAGTGATATTTGAGTATTATCCGAGTGAGCGCACCTAATTCGTTGAAACACCGCAAGGGTATTACTATCTCCAACCGTATTTCAAATTTATATTGATGACCTCGGTAGGCTCACTCTTCCTGAAGGCAGGATTATAACGTTTGCAGGCGACACA
Organism: Megathymus violae; assembly: GCA_003671415.1. Lineage (NCBI taxonomy): Eukaryota > Metazoa > Arthropoda > Insecta > Lepidoptera > Hesperiidae > Megathymus > Megathymus violae. The sequence goes on along the minus strand of PDGT01000023.1, from coordinate 604,289 downwards.
GTAGTCATATTTAGCGCCGACACTCGAGAATAAGTATATTATACGTTAAATCCGAATTCTATACTGTCTCGAATTGGTTCCGAAGTAGCGTACCGATATCTTCTTATTTTGCCTCAAAACAAACTACGTTGCATTTAAACTGAAATCTAATGTTTTAACCACGTTTTCATGCTCTCGTCTAAGTGACACCACTTGTACCTCTCCTTAACTACGTAAACTACTTCTACTGAGACTTTAAAATATCTGGAAATAATTATTACTGACACCCTAAGTTTAGTACTTAACAAGTACCCTAAGTACTTAACAAGATATTTTGTGAAGGTGACGTTAATGATGACAACCATGATTAGTCCGATTCTGAAGCTAACTCCAATTCCATTAACAAACAAAAAGACAGACAAATAGACAAAACGCAGTTATTTTGAATGGACAGATACTTTTATTTTATTTATATGTATAGACTGGTTTAGATGTATCTGGTAATCTACCGTGGAACGGATCAATTTTTTTTTTTTTTTAAATATATGAATAATGTGAACAAATTACAGTATTTGTCGTACGTCTTACTGTACAGTACTGTAAACACCACATATAAAGATACATTGCACTCTAATATAAATATCCATGTCAAGACAAACAACACAAACATAGCAACTTTAAGTGCCTTTGCAGATGGCAATGCTTACAACAATGGACGCGATACGTAATTACTGACCTAGAAATTTGCCGTGAAGAGATGCTAGGCTCTTTAAGTATGTGCGATCACGCACGCTAGTTGGCAAACACTATTCTTGGCGGTCTTGCACTATTTCAGAACATGAAAAGTTATCTAGGAATTTGTTTTAGACGTTATAGTAACCTTCAGATAACATGTTAAATTTTTGTTTTGCACCGCAAATAGTAAATAAGTGAAAATAGAACGAGATATGAATAAAAAAAAAGATAATTCGAAGGTCGATTTTATTTTATGTCAACCAACGGGAGAGAGGCCGTTAATAGACGAACATAACGCCAAAGGTGTCATTGACGTGTTGTAGGCCAGATCGGAAGCAGGCAACCCAACTGGCTCTGCGTAAATAATTGAAGAATACAACTGTTGTTGCTTGTAAGAAAGTCATTCGGGAATAAAAACTTTTCATCATATCTGTGTACGTTCTGAATATGTTATGAACAATAGTGAGATTTTCATGTTGTCCAATTTACTTGATATGCTTACTGATGTCAATTCAATTATTACATAGCATAAATTAAAGTGAGCTGATTCTATAGGAAAATCATTGTTATCATATTATGATAAATTTAACTGTAAGCAAGGATTATCACAATATTGCATTTTCTATTACTATTATGATTGTGTTTGAACCGTTTATCAAAATATTCTTGTTATCCCTCGAGTTTTTAAATAGATTAAGAATCAGACGTTTTCGAACTGAAGCAAATAATTCAGAAGTAGTACTATCTCAAAACATATATCTTTTCTATTCTGAAGCATGTAAATGTTAGATGTAAAAAGTTTGATTAAAAGACATGAATAACACCGCATTTGATGACCGCCGTTTTGGTAAGTCTCTAACAATACTTCAATGGAAAAAGCTTAAAAAATTTAATTCCTAAGAGACGTTTCGTAATGTTTTGCACAACATTCTGAGGCAACATTATTTTTCTTCGCAGCTTCTTAATGACTGGCAATTTTAATAAAAAATATTTTTTTTCCCGTGGAAATTGTAGCTCTTATGTTTTGTATCACGATTCAGTATGCTTAATGTTTAATAATTCATCTGGTTTACTGGAGCCGCTTACCTAATGTCTGTTGCCGAAAGCTTGATAAATTATTTCTAAAATTTCTTTGCATTGTATTCAAATTACGTCAAATGAGCCCTTAATATTAAAGTCTGGTTTTTATGGTTACATACATATGATGGTAAGTATAATTTCAGGTTCTGTGCTTAGTTTTGATATTACAGACGTTCATGTTAGGCATTGGCTCTATTGTCGGTTCTTGACATAAACAAGTGATCACCGCAGCCCATGCATTCTGTAATACCAAAGGTGTCAACAACATTTTGTTGATCTAGAAAAACGATAAACCCGTATCGTGTTAGATATACTAGAAGTATATAGATTTTATTTAATATGATATTTTCGAAGTATTGTTAAAATAGAAACTGGTAAAATAAATACGAATCAGTTTTGTTAGCTGATTTAAAAAATGGCGTAAGTTTAGTATATTTTTTAAAATAATTTCAAATTAGTCTCTGCAGTACTGCAATCGACATACGTTAAAAAATTATTCACGGTTCTTTTTGGAGTGACAGTGATAAGCAAAAACTTTACCACTAGAATTAGTATCATCGAGATTAAAATGAATGGTACAGAGCCATGCCACTTCCAAAGGAAGGTATATATAATGCCACTGCCTCTTCTATCTTTCAGCAGAATGCATCACAAGCTACATAACGATGAATGGTCACCGAAGGCAAAGGATATGAAACTTACGCTCTAAACTTGATATACTGTAAGTCTCCATGTCACCTATCTGTATCTATACTTATATTATAAACAATATTCACATTGTTCGTTTGTGTATATGCCGAAGATAATCTCTAGATAGACGACACGTATTTCAAGAATTCTTTAACCATTTTAAAGGTGCATTGTTCGGGACGAACATAACGTGTATATCTGTATAACAATTAATTGTAGAAATCCGAACGTAATCGGGACGGGCCGCTTATAATAAATAAAGTTACTATCTTATCTATTTACATTTAAAGGAGTTTCTTTCAGATAACAAGGAATTTTCTCCAATTCATGTTCACCACAAATTGGACAATTCCTTTCAGATGTAAGCAAACGAAACTTATATTCTCACGAAATTCAGTTACATCACAGCTCTATCAGTTGTACTAAAACCATTTTGCTATTGAAAGGAAGAACAAGCAGCCTTTGCAGTTTAGAAAATACATATAAAAAAATATATACGGATAAATATTCTTGGGTAGCGTGTTCGTAAGCATTAGGATCAAAAGTTAATGTATCACGTATTCTTTTTGCCACTGAAGCTTGAGCCTTGTCGAATAAAATAATTATAAGTAATTGTGTCATATGGCTTTGCAGCAAATCATTGTATTAGTACAATGCGGCAAACGATATATCAATGTTGTAAAACAATTCATTAGGGTCTCGCTGCTATGTTGGTGCTCGGTGATTAAAGTTTAATTACAATATTGTAACTAGCTTTTACTAATTCTAACATATTTACTTCAGACGTAAAACTATTTTATCTCTTTATTTAACCATTATTGACTAAAATAAAGTTTATCAAATTACAAATGGTGAGCTTAATGCTTATATAATGCAATCTCTACCAGGTAAGCAGAGAAGCACGAAATGCGGTTAATAAAGTGTGAATATAAAAATATACATACATACAATATTACATACAAAACAGATACATATATAAATGACGTCTGAAATAGTATCCCTAGTAATGCTTAAGTAGATGAGGCTTTGTTTTTCATATATGAGTTCATATTACTAATACGAGTAGTTACCCTCGCTTCACTTTGAGAAATTGTATAGTTACGTCTACATAATCGTTTGGATGGATGGATCGATGGAATGTCATTTATAAATATGCCGTGCTTCTTCTTAAGGAAGTTTTGGCGACAGGCCAATTTTAGCCTGTAGCTGAAAATATCCCATTTCTTAAAAACCTAGCAACATTTGTTATATACATCTATTTTCGTTGAAAGTATGTTTTGAGTAAAATGGTTTTATATTTTGTTATAAATTTCCACCACATAGGAGGCACCTTTAGAATTTTATAAGCTTAGATCTCACTTGATATTGACTTTAATAATAAAATTAAATAGCAACCTTAAGTTAGAAGTTCAGAAAACTTAGGTAGTTATTTTACAAAATAATTTTTGAAGAACTATACAGGTATGTATGACTACATACCCCACATGCATATACACAGTGATTTTCTTATTTTTCATCCCCCAATTACACATATACATATATGAAGTGCCATCACTACTTACTTTTTATTTGTAATTCAATTCTTGGTGCAGCGGTATTTGAGCAAAATGTTTGCGACATATACATATACCTACAGGCAGACAGGTGAACATGACGAAATTATAAGGGACCTCAACTGTTGTTATTTGGCCGCCAAACTCTACAAATACATCTGTTACATATTTCTTAAAATGTTGTGAAACAATTTAATGATACAATTTTCTTACAATTAATTCGACAGGTCGTCTATTTTGCAATATGTTTTGTGTGTGCAATTTGTGTTGAGTGTGCGAAGTGGAACTCGAAGGTAAATACAATAGCGTTTTATTAAAATGCGGTGAGTAACGAACTATGGATACGAAATTTGTTAGTGTACCATGAGTCCGAAAAAATACGTAAACTGTGAAGAATCAATAGCCAACAGCCAACAAACGAGCTCACGGTCTATCTAATAGTATGTAGTCATCGCTACCTATGGACGTCTGAACACCAAAAGCATCAACGAAGCATTGCCGGCCAAATAGAACCGAAGACTAATTTACTACAGGCCCACAGTGCAACCGAAAAACGTAAAAAACGGTTGATTCTAAAAAGAAGGTGGCAGGTAGCCAGGCAAGTAAACTGTCACGCAGATAGATATACTATAACTATACTCGTACAGTATAGTTTGTATGAACGAACAAGATATTCAAAACGCGTTGCTGGATGGGTCTTAATATAGTGGCTTTTTAATTTCAGGGATTTTCAGATTGGGTGTGTGTGAATGCTTATGATTGTTTGTAGTGTTCATATCTGTAGAAACTTACAACGCGTTTTAATCGCAGCGCTTTATTTTCTATATAATATAAGGAAATCGCTTACTCGAACACGTAATGTATCTATATGCCTGTTGTTGGTAATTTAAAAAGAAATGCCTGTGAATCCCCGCTGAACTTACGGCGCGTATTTCCGTATATGTAACGCTTATTCTGACTCACATTTACTATTTTGCTTCACTACTTAAATACGACGAGTTTTTTCAGTCGTTTCTTGTTTTCTATGTTAATACATATTTAGAAAACGATAGTAGATGATAAAACGACGTGCATAACGATTTTGGCCGTATTGGAGCGGCCTAGAATCCCGCCAATCTCGTGCTAGCAAAACAGGGTGTCGTAAGAGGCGACAAAAGTAAGCTTGCTTGGAGGTAGGGCTTCGCGTAAAGATTATATTATAAGTATTATTAGTAAGTCATTAATATTATTACTGGTATTATTATCTTTCCGTGAAGCCTGCCTGGCTAGCTAACACTCTCCTGCTTGAGTCAGCCGCCAAACGACTTGTCGTGTTCCGGCTGGGTCTTGAGAGCCAGTTCTATCTTTCTTACCTTCTTCTCATTTCCTAGCCGACAACGCATCAGTGATACCATTGGTTTTGCTGATGTCCATGGGCGACGGTGACCACTTACCATCAGGTGGCTGGTCTGCTCGTTTGTCAGTTATTAACGTTTAAAAAAAAAGTGTTTTCAAAAAATACTCAAGTGATCTTACATTTGTGTTCGTGCCGTCAGTCTATAATACTTAATACTGCCAACTAAAAACAAATATGTCATTTGTGCCTAAATGTAAATTAAATGATGAAAGTAATGATAATCACCCCGTAATATTTTTACATATTAAAAAGTAATTGGAGCAAAAACTCTCGTATATAAAAAGTAGGTCTGTGCGTAACATGTCATTACTGAAATACCAATTATAACATATGAATGTATCATTTAAAATTTTGAATTTTAAACATTATTTTTAGTGTATTTTATTCTGAATAAATTTATTTTTTATTTCCTCATTTTTTTCTTTCTTTATAAGTGGCAGTAGGCACCTATCTTATCGAATGTAGTCAGACCCAAGATGTTGTGTTATATTATACGAGTCATAGGTAATTTAGGTCCCGATAATTGATATAAGGGGCTCCATGTTTTCACTTTGTGGTGTAAGAAGTTCCATCCGTCCTTGAGTCCAAGTTAACGTCCGTTGTACGTGATTCTCCCTACTAAACAACAGGCTATGGCGTCAGGTCTCTCCTGTTGATGGCCCTAGGTTCTATACGACGAATATGACACATGTCACATGCGTCACATGCATAAAATGGGTTTTTTAATTTGTCCCCCAAATTTTTTTTTTTTTTATTTACATCATACATCCCGTGTTTAGGTCAGCTATCTGTGTACTGAATATGTTTTTTGTACCTCCAAAATAAAAATTTTACCTGCAAAATAAGTATGTCAGAATAATATCCAATAACAGTGAAATATATAGGGCTACTGGGTTTTAAGACGTCTTAAGGACAAGGTTTATGCTGAGGGGCTAAATAGTTTGAAAGTCTGAATGTGTCATGTCAGGCATGAATCCTTCATTAAGCCAGAAATTTCAAACAAAATTCATATTGAAACCGTTTTACAGAGCCTGTCAATGTATTGTACAACAAGTACGTCACTTGAAACATATGTATTTTGTTCCTTTTACTTAGCTATATAATCAACGACAATTTCGCATAAAGTTTCAAAGATTGCAATCAGTAACAGAAATATGTATTATTTTTAAACGGTTTCATTTAGCTAAATCCTGTTTGGGTCAAATTTAGTAATTATAATTTAACCTCCTTCCTGTTGACAGATTGATCTGATATTTGGTACACGCCTCTAGTTCTGCTGACAATATGGTTAATGGATATCAAATAAAAGAGCTAGTCGAACACTGCACAGTGGATCGTAGCGTTTAGACAGTCTATACTTGCAATTACATAAATTAATTAACTTTCAATCATCTAATCAAAACAAAGAACTTCGTCAACTTAGAATCGGTATTAAAGCATGAATCTCCCATCCAAGTTCAGATTTCGTATCGTGTCGAGAATTGCGTGGTGTAAGGGTGGTTAAAAATGATACGTCGTTAGCGGTACACCACCCAAGTTAAGGTAAAAGGTTAAAGCATGCCGAGTTATAAGGACAGACTCGGGAGAATTGGGCAATAACAACACTATTACCGAACTATGTAGCCCTTAGAGTAGTAGTAAATTTAATAAAATGTATTTGAATGCTCATATTTCTTCAGCATAATTCCAAGAAGTTCTATCTAAGGATGTAAAATATTCCTTATTTTGACATTTATACAATTATACGGAATTAAAGCAATGATGCCATTGAAATCTCTGTTTGTGCCGTCAATGAAAATTAAAAATAAAACATGCACGTTATTTTTTAGAAATATAAATTTCACGCCAAAGTGAACAAAAAACAGTAGTGTGGGTGGCAGCTCCTTTGTGTTGTCGATTTCGCATAAGTGCTCGCTCACAACTTCGTTCACAAGAATCATGGTTTCATGGTTTGATGAATTCAAATTTTTCAAATTCGGTCAGAAGAAAAATATCAATGACGAAACTTTTTGTATGTTTTATAAATGGAAGCTGATATACCTACACAAGTACGTACCTACCTATAGATATAAGCGTACTACTAAATCAATGATTCCTAATCTTCGATTCGACGAATTGGCAGACTGTGTATGGGCCTTTGATGCTTGCGATATTAATAGCGTTACGATGATAACATGAGGAACCTTGTACCTATGATTTTAAAACCATCCTTCACCACCTCCATTTTAAAACTATGTACTGATCCCTTACTAACCGATTCAAAATCTGCATTTGTTTGAAATAATTGTGAAACCTACCTAAGAAGAGAAAGAAATGGTAAATAAAAATACATCCTACGTTGTCCCCTGTGACATGTCTCTGATGCTGTAATGTTCCTGGACAGCGCGGCGTTGACCACTATATCAATCTCGCCGGCGTGACTTCATATGATCAACTTCAGCTGTCCCGTTTTTTTCGATACAACAGAACTATCATTACATGAAGCTGAGTTGATCAGTAAAAAAATTTTGTCAATTGTATAATTTTCATGGAGGACGTACACTTTATTACAAATTTACTATTCCAAAATTGGTTTTGTAACAAAGGCTTAATATTTATGGCTTTCCTATATTTCATTAAGTGTCATATGTCTACATTCATGTCCAATAAAAAAGAACGGTGTTCAATCAGTGCTATTATAACCGGTGTATTGTGCTTAATAATTTGCATTACAAACATACAATTACCTACCGGCATTATCACGGAGAAGGAAATGGTTAACACAATTGTTCGACTGTTTGTCCTGCACTGTCAATGAAAATTTTGAAATCTCCTTTTTATCTGATTTCTTGTCTGTTAAATATTGAATACCGTCCACTAGGTGGTCCAAAACCAGGCTTCCTTCGATGATAAAACCTGATGCCATTATCTTGCCGGTTGTTAGGAATACATCACGAGCAGGGTCGTTAACTTGGGCTCTAAGTACGAAGAGCTTTGAACCGAAAAAAGTGTTATTTGAATAAAAAGAGTATAACATACACAAAAGGTATGAAGAGCACCCATCTCACAGTTAGTGTGATAAGGCTAAGTTGAATTATTATTTCTATTTTACAGAGCGCTTAATGCAAACGGGTTAACTAAATTATATAATTATAAAAATATTATAACATTTTATCAATATTTTATAAAAATAAATAATATTGGTAAGCTTTGGGTTTGTCACACAATTAAATAATTACCTATCTACTTAAATCGAAATGTCAATTATTATAAAATGTTTTATTAATCGCAAAGTTTTAGAATTTTAAATAATGCAAAGTTTTAACATTTTTAAATAAATTGTCACAGGATTGCACACTTTATATAACAATCCCAACCGAAGCAGGAAAACCATTTAAACATTTGCGCAAGAATCGACCTCGGGATACCACTTACAGATCCAGTAAAACTTGTTTTATCTTAGGATTTCATAGACTGTCACCACTATTTGTACATACATTGCACTGTAGATAGTAATCTCTTGTACAAATCGTTACTCCGTAAATGTGCACCAAAATAAAACGAACAACACTAAAGCAGCAATGAAACACAAACTAACAAAGTTGTTTATAGTGTGGTTGATTATGCAAACGTTTCATGGCGAGACGCGGAAGGCGGGTCCACTCGGCCAATGGACCAGAACTGCGCAATATTTACGTCTATATGTAAAATACTTTGTTTGTTATATTTCACTAAAACTTAGTAAGTGCGTAGGTTAATATATTTATTTAAGCGACTTAGTTTTTCTGCGAGAAACGCATGCATAAATTAAATTTCAAAAATCGAAAATCTTATAGCCAGGATGGTAATGCGTTTTTCGATCAAATCGCCTCAAGCTTCAGTCCCGACCGTGGCAGACATTTGTGACAATTTGATTTTGAATCTTATTTGTTAACCATAACATACATACGTGGGTTGAGTATGAGCGGTTAACTAATAAAAATTAGTGTATGAACACTGATTATATAGAAAGTTGCTCAATAGTGTTGTGCTGGTGACGGTAATGCCACGATGCACTTGTGCAATCCCCGACCACATGTCACGGACTTCGAAAGTGGGGTAACGACCTACCAAGGCTGCGTGCACGCACGGGACCACTGAGAATCGGTAAGTTCAAAGTACAAGAACAGGTTCGAATTGCAAATAAGTGTCTTTGTAATTACCGTCTATTGAAACAATCTCTTTTGTGTTCCTTAGTCAAGTGCTGTGAACATACTTTAGGTAATTGCCACACGAGGCCGCTAAGTTTTATGCTTAGGGAAGAGGCGAGGAAAAAACATACGAAATCATTATGTCGTCATATATTTTTATTATTTTATATAAAAACCAAATGCGCTCCATCCATCCGTCATCTCACTATATATATAAATACATTAAAGTTTTCTTGCATTCAGCAAATATTCAGAAAAATAGCATTGGCTAATTACGACAATTATCTAGCTTTTATAACTACGTAAGATTCATTAACATAAGCATTTCTATAATACACAATGTGATATTGGATACAGTGTTCAACTCGTTAATATCTTCAGTTTAAATCTTTAATCTGACAATTAAGTTTACATATATTACACTTCGTTATTAATTTAATAATTAACCTATTTTTGCTATAATTTCGATAACTCAATGGCGGAATCACAATAAAGCAAAAATACATTATAACCACTATCATAAGTACGAAAAAACTTAATACATAAAAGGGTGGCACAACGAAGATCTAGACGTGGTAAAAATATTACAATTAAAGTTACGACTATTTAAAAATACAATACACGACAATACATGAAAATATGTACGTCACTTAACTGACATCTACACAATAAATAAGATCATGGAATGTTATTATGATTTCATCTCGTTCATTGCTGGCCCGAGCCAAAAGTCAATCAGTATGTATATAGATATTATAAAAAAATAATGCTAACTTCTCATATGATAAATTATAGCAAAAATACTTTAGGATATATAGGCCACAAAGAACATTGAATGCACAAACAGCGACACGAAAGTGATTGCACAAACTCCAAAGCTCTCGTTCAAAGTCCCCGCGCGTGTATGTCTGCCCGGCGTGCCACTATCTCCTGACCCCCGCGAGCAATGCGTGTTCCTTTGCTGACGGACACTTCTGAAAATAAACACTTTACATAAGAACAAGGTATCAATATAAAAAACAAGCTCGAATACATTATTAGTCTCTTAGTCTCGAGAAGTAAGATCACAACACTTCTAACCGATTTCTCTGAGTTATGATTGACGTGCCGAGTACTGTACGAGTGACTTACCAAGCAAATAGACATGTGATTATGTAATCGAATTCAAAAAAAATTCCTTATAAATAATAAAAATTCCGTGTAAGACAATAGTTCTGTGATTATTTCGCAGATATACGTGTGCCCTCCCAATGGATAGATCGATTTATGGTTAATGTGGTAATTTTTTTATTTCAATACGCGACAAACGGGTATACCACTCACCTGAAGGTATATAAATGTTCACCATTGACATCCGTAACTGTAGAAGTATCAGAGACGCATTGCCCACCAAGAAAGTGAGGCTCATAATTAGATAGATCAGGTTTTATATTTAAAAGGATCCTATAGCTTGGTCGATTTGCTGGTTGTATTGAGTTGGCAAGGTCTCTTGCCTGACTTAATGGCTTGTGTATGTGCATGTTGTGCATCCCAGTGCCGGCTGTGCGGGTTCACAGCTCCGATCGGTTATTTATAACGTTAACTTTTAACTTATTCCAACTTTATAGTAGTGATTTAGCCACGACTGTTACTCTGGGAGCTTGGTATTGTACAATAATCGACAGGTTTCGATTCTGTCTCGCTAGTTACCACCCCCCTTAGTGAGTTAGTTCACAAATCAGACGTTAGTACTTTGATGATTATTATATACATAAATATATATTCCGGCTGAGACAAACCGGCGAACTATCATGTCAGATGGTAATTAAGCAGTGCCAATTGCCGAGCGATCCATTTAATATGTCCTCATGTGATCCGGTTACTCGTTTGCGGCCATTTCTATGATAAAAATAAACTATAGTCTATTTCTAGGTCAACATGATCTACATCGGTACCGGCTAGTGCGGATGGTGCGTGTCGCCGTCCGCGTACAGCGTGGTGGCGATATACGTGGTTGGCACGAAGCCCTCCTCACGTGTGTACTGACGGCGCACGCGCGTCCAGCCATCGCCCGCGTCCGTCTCCAGCACCAGCAGCCGCTCGCCGCACTCCATACGCATTGTTGAACCGGTGCCATTCGCTGAAACATACAAATAAAATTTAAAAAATGCCATCAAGAAGTACAGTCAATGGTCTCAATGTGTAACTTCCAACGTCTGTCGTTAGGCGAGTTCCTTCAACTAATATTGTGCTTCGGAAAGAAAAGCAATGGAGAATTTCTAAACACTCTTAAAGTAATCTAATTATTGCTAGAAATAATCGATTTAAAATATATTAATCGTTATTAATTTTTCAAGAATAAAATAAAGTCTAAGTCCAGTTGTCCTTTAATTATTTGACAAGATTACTTGAGTGATAACGGTATACATTACTAGAAAAATTTATTATTGGGATCATGATTATATGATTAGGGATATAGTTTTATTACGCCATTACATACATGCCTACCTACGACATATGTATTGAACTTAACACTTACCTTCAAACGCATATAAAGCTTTACAGTGACCCAGTGGCTGTAGATCAGGTTCGTAGTAGTAATCAAAGTCTGATTCGTGGTCGTGGTCCGCGTCGTGGTCGTGGTCGCCGTTTGAGTGGTCCGCGT
>PDGT01000023.1:561871-592016 GCA_003671415.1 Megathymus violae | reverse complement strand
CCGCCCCGCACACCGAGCCGCCTCCCGCGCCCGCGCCAGTGCCCGTGCTCACGGACGATTCAGACGCCGAACGTGACAACGACTCGCTGTTTGAGCCGATGCTGCGGAACCGAATAAAAGTTGTGGTCGTAGAATTTTATTTGACGGAAGGTTGCACAGTAGTAGTAAATTTTTGGTGTCTTAATTTCTAATCATTAATTTGATATAAATAAACAAACCATTAAAAACACGAAATTTAGCATTATTCACTCCGAGTAACATAGTTTTGATTTTATTCTATGTTGCTTTTTCTTTATAAGAATAACGAGAACATTTGAGACGACGCTGCTGGAGCGAAATAGTGTTTGTAAAATCATTTGCAGAAAAATTAAAAACATGCTAGTTTATCACACCACTAGTATTAAAAAAAAAAACAAATTGATATACTAAGATTTATAACGATCTAAATAAAAATTAATTGCCATATGAAAGATCATCACTTGAGAATGTTTCAACCGATTTAACCGATTATTTTTCTTCTTGTTGTTGTGGAATTATCAGGAAAAGGTTATTATGATTTTTATTTGGAAAATCCTCCACTAACGTCGGAAATTTGGACGGTATTTTTGAACGATAATGTAAATTTATTAGGTGTTCTCATTTTCTTCGATAGTAGTTATATTGATTTATGTCTGTCTACCTAGCAGCGTGCGGTGGCGGCACACCATTGGTCCTTGCGGCGGGGTGTGTTGGCGCTGCGGCCTGCCGCGTCGCCTCACCCAATAGATTCTCGAATTTACGTAGTTGTTGGCGTAGCTTATTCAATTTCTCACAGCATTCGTTTAATTGCCCTGTGTGTAACAAAAAAAAAATGTTTTTATTTATCCCACTGCTGCCACCAAAAATAAGGCAAAAGTGTGTGTGTCAGGTGCGTCGCACGACTGGAATTTACTCCTGAAGTAAAAATGTCTTTGAGTAATACATATATAACATATACATATAGATGCTAAACAGTATTACACACACATGAGTTTAAGGTAAAAGGTGCGCAGAAAAACGTAACGCATTTTAGGTAACGCTCGACACAATTTCAATCACAAAGAAATTTAATGTTACAGTAAACGTTTATACCTTCAACGGTCATTGGATCGCCTAAACTAGGATTTGTTTCATATACACCTTTCATTTTCATTAGCCCTTCCATGGCAGCCTGCTCCTGTGCGACCTGGAAATAAACATAATAATTGTCACAAATAACCTTCTATATTAAATCCCGCAAACCCTCTTAATATGATAATTGGTTCTAAAATATTTTGTGCATATAATGATAACTATACCATTTCTGACAAATACCACACTTATTGCTTGATGTTCTACCCAATACTCGAGGAGGGCAAGCGAAAGCATGGCGGACAACTCCTCAGGTACAAAAATGTGCTCAAGCGCCATTTAAAAACTCATCGCTTTGGGAGTCTCAGGCTGCGGATAGACCAGAATGGAGATCTACGGTCCAGTCCAAAATCTATGAACTTGAAAACAAACATCGCGCTGACTTTAGACCAAAAGCGCGATGAATTGAAAGCCCGACCACCTGCGGCAATCAATTATAGCTATATAAATGGTGTGCTCACGTGCCCGCTATGTCTACGGGTTTTTAGTAAAAATATAGACTACATAAGCCACATGAGAGCACATAACCGTCAGTCGTAGGATGCTTTTGAATGCAGTCACCATGGCCGAAACGGAATGATTTTGAATATGCATGTTTTTCCTTTTATCATTTTTCTATACAAATGGATACTTCCACTTATTCTACAGACTTCTTAAAGATTACTACTATATTTGATTAAAGGTAAGGTTGATTTTGGAACCGAACCTGGAATTAAAACCATGTTCAAATTTTTTTTAAGGATTAAATTTGTTAATATTTTCTCAAAAATATGTATATCTGCAGTGAAAATGTCTATGCCTATTATTATTATCTGACCTGTTTATTCAATTCGTGCACCTTTGCTTGAAGTTTCTTTTTCTTCTGGTTCGGTGGTAAGTCTGAATAATCCTCCTTTCCATCCATCGACATGTTATTCTGCAACATAATGAATAATTAAGTATATCAACATATAAATGACACGCACGTGCACGAACACACACATCTGTGACACACATTGAAATGATTGCTAATATTGCTAATTATGATGATATCGACATATATGTAGAATAAAGCTACATCTCCGAAATAATTACTTAATTAATTGTATAGAATTATTTTTTGAGCTACAGATTTTTATTAAAATGATATTAAATATGTAATAAAAATTTGGGGAGTTCTATATGCACATATGAACAATAGTTGTGGGCTTCTTCCAATAAGATAATTATAATAAGTAATAAAAATGTGCATGTGTACCTTCATTTTCCATATAATACTTATATGTTACACTCGTAATATAGGTTTTAAGCGATAAAGGAATTATTTTTTAATATATTATGTAATTGTTATTCATATGATAATTGTTGTTCAATACGTACAATATACTCGTAAATATGTGTACGCATCACCATCTTACTTGAGAATATAAGTATGACTGAATATAAGACTCAACGAAATCTTTGAAGACTCGTGATATTATGGTTCTATTTCTTTGGAGGGATAAATTACATACACCATTATTAGACTAGTACTTTCGAAACTTAAGTTTTAGCACTTTTAATTTTTTTTCATAGGATAGCAAAAGTTCTTTAAGACTAAACAATGATAAAATATGTGATTAATATAATCTTATATATCTTTGTTCTATATATTAAGTCGATATATTGTAGATTGTGTTTGTTGTTGCCCATTTAAAGTATGTTTTAAAACTTATACCATTTAACCTTGTAGTTAAAAAAATACATCTAATATTTATGACAACACTTCATGTCTTATTTTGACAATTAAAATTTTGCACTGAATAAAAATTAACCTTATGAGAATGGCAACAGTGTTAAATTTAAATTAGGTTGGATTGATATATTATACAGAGTTATATAAACTTTATAAAGATGCGAAATGTGAAGTGAAGTATATACATTTTACGAACATGAATATTATGTGTATACAATGCAACTGTCGAACGTAGCGATAAAAGTATGACTGGCCAACATTATTATCGTAATATGCAAAAAAAAAAAACAAGGACAAGTGGAGGAAGGTCGTGCTCAGAAATGTTAATAAATCGCGCATTCGATTCGAGAATGCGAGTCAAGCGATGCAACCCACGCCAGAGACACCCATCGTATGATAACTTTCAATGGTTTTCAGGGTAAACGGTCAGACACCGATTATATACAATGATAAAACTTGTACGGGATTTTTTTCAAAATTAATATCCCTTATTCTGTTCGCTTCACTGAGTATTAGATAGTGATATTTTTATTATTTTTAGTGTATACTAATATTATAAATAGAGAGTGCTCAGTTTGCGTCACGGCACGTATTTGAAAAATTATTTTACTATATGAAAGGTACGTTATTTCGGATGGATATGGGGTATATAAATAACTGTTAAACCCGAACGACGTCGGGGCGGGCCGATAGTATAATATAAACGTACGTAACGTTAAACCTTTTTGAACAAGTTCTCCGAATTAAAAACCGTAGTAACGCATGAAAGTTAACACACATGTAGTAATTTAATAGAAGGCCAGAAATAGAGTTGAACAGTGCCCTTGTTTTGTCCAATTTGTAGATAAATTAAAATTTTGTATGTGTACCCTGTAGGTACACCCGAAACATCCTCGTAAATCACGCTGCATTAACAAGTATTGGTATGACGCAAGAAAATCCGTATTTTTTTAAATTATCACGGTCAGACAGACAGACTTTGTTTTGTTCTATGCAGTGATACAAAGGGCGGTAAAATAGTTTTACGCTTCGTCAGAGGCAAGACCAAGACGTGATAAAATTTCCTAGTAACCATGAAAATAATTGAATCACTCAAAGAGTATTGTGTTTGTAATAAATAGAACGTGATGTCGTCTTTGTTATACAAAAAAAAAACAAGTTCCATCAATATAACTTTACGTCACCTTCACGTAACCAATGAACGTTATCAAACATTAGGGTCGCGCACACAGCAACTAACCTTGAACGAGTTGCACGCCTCAATGATCTTCTGTGGCCAAAGCGTAAGGCGTCGCGCCGGGAGCCAAACAAACAACATTAGATAAAGAAACATGTGTTCATCGGACTGATACCAAACTACTGGGCAGTCCGAGCTCATTGCGTACGTTACGGCATAATTAGTGCATAAAAAAAATCTTATTCTAAATTTATATTAAGAACATAAAAACAAACGAGATATAAATATCATTCGGAGGTGAAAAATGATTGAAAATAAACAAAACTTTGGAAAATAAATGTGTATGGTAAATAAAGCAATGAAATTTCGGGAGTACAAAGTAATTGAAGATAAAACAAAAACATTCAAAAGGTGCAACGCGAGGGAAGCTAAATGAATCATGCTTATACTTGAATCCAACCGCGGGTCTGTCTACTTACTTTTTTCGAAACACCGGCCGCCGCCAGCAGTAATATGAATTGGTTATGTAAACCCGTGTTAGGTTGGGATCGAGGGATAACAAATAAAAATATAATTAGTACCACCATATGACAAAAAATATGTAAAAAAAAACACATTAAAATAAAAAATACTACAGGGACCATACCAGAAGCAGTAACATCTAACATACTCCTTTTACGAAGAATCTATCTATAACATGATATTTCTTAGGGTTGATATACACATAATCGGATAGACTACACGGACGGTAGAAATGTCTTTGTACATTGCTCAATAACCGATTAAAGAGCCGCTAGGCCACCACACCGTACCGACCTGTGAATCAAATCGAATGTAATACAAACGTATACTAAGATATTCTTGGAAACTGAAGCGTGCATACGATTGAGCTGTGGGTCACATTGAAATTTCGAAAGAATGCTGAAATTTCAACACAGGAGGAATTAATAAATGAGTACTATTTTATAATTAAATTCTAATCTAAAAGCCGTATAGAATATCAATTCAAATTGTTTTCGGAAGTTTGTTTTAAATCAGTATTATTATTATTATTGATGACTTAACGTTTAGTGGATAATGTTTTTCGTTTATAATTTCTTCTTCTGTAACGTTAAAGATTAAGACAACATCATACCAGTTGCTTTTTTCCACCGCCAGGGTTTTGTATAATATTTTAAAGGCGGCATTAAAGTTTTGCGTACGACGTGAACACACAAAATGTGAAGATTCGTAAACTTTAATAGCCGTAATGTCACAATTAGCACCGAATGAAAGTCGTGGAAAGTGTAAACTTCATCAGGTCGGTTTTGCTGTTCGTTTAAATTGTCGGACTGTTTGTATCCCGACTAAGTGTATAACAATCCCACGGACATGCAGACCTAAATTTTACAAAGAGAATCTGGGGAATATCACCATCATACCAATCCCTGTTATAGAACTTCTATTAGATTCTTTCTACATGTCACACTCGACGTTCACTCAAAACAATAATTGAAATATACTCCGCAATATCTACTTAAATACTGAATAAATATAATAACTATTCTACACTATAATACTTAGAGTATCTAATATCTAATAACATATCATAATCATGCTAATAATACCTTCATAACACACTCGATACTAACTCTGAATCTTCACACTGTTATCCATTCATTCATCATTCATTGGACAGATTTCATGTGTACCAAGTCATGAAATTTGTTCCATTAAAATATGAATGAATAGCCAAATAAATATAATTTCACATTTGGAGCAGCGTGTTTTTATTTATGAATAACACATTTAAAAAAATCCATGTCCATATTACAAAAACGCTATCGCCATTGTTTGTGTCGTAGGGCAATCACTAGTACGTACATAAAAAAATTAAAAAGGCAAGACATATCACATTCATCAAAAATTTATTTCCCACTACTGGGCTCGGATGTCCCCTCAGCGTGCAGATATCGTGAAGATACATCCACAATATTTTCAATGAACGACATGCCAAATCCAAGGTCTTTCGACTTATGTAAACTATTTCATTGTAACTGAAAAGTACACCAGCAGAGGAACCTCGGGTATACAGTAGGGCGAATGCGATGCTCACCTTATTAGAACTAAATATGGAGAGTAGACCGCCACGTTTCTTGATCCTGTTCCCGGAGACGGTGCCGCGCGCCGCCGTCAGGTGGTTGTGAGGGTAGTGTGGCGCGGCCGAGTCGGGCGCGTCCGCACCTGCCGACGCTTCGAACTTCACGTCCTCGGGCGGCAAGAAACCAGATTTATATCTCTCTATCACTAATTGTGTGTCCTGAAATGAATTACACACGATTTTACACATTATTCGTTACCTGTATTGCCGTGTAACTGTAAGGCAAAGTTCTTAAACAAAACCTATCTATAAAGGATAAACAATAACATAAACAACTTGACTAATAACACCGATGAATTCATGATTCCCAAGGTTCGATGTGATGAGCTCATAACATACCTTGGCCTTCCCCGTCATAGGAAAGGCCAAAACACCGTCATGTATTTCAACTTCAACTTTTCACGATATATATTGGCAATAAGCCAAATTTGTATCTTTCTATCACTCGTTGTCACTTAATAGGTGAAGTATAAAATTTTCGAATATATTAGGATAATAATTACACATACATATGTGAGCATTGAAATAGAGAAGAACAAATTGATAAATATTTAAAATAGATGATTTAGAGGCAACCAATGATAAATAAAAGCAGTAATGAGCATGTTCGGTTGTTTCAAACGCCCAAATATTAATGTTTATTCACATCCAAAATTGAAATACAAGAACGATTTTTGAGTAATATGTATTTAATTAATTAGCACGAAAAGTGGATGACGGAAACTATTAAATATTATATACACTACAGTCAGATCTATCGTGGCGTTGTCGTGTTGCATCACAGGCGATTGGAGATACATGAAGCCTTACCTCTTTCTCGTTAATACTATTAGCGGCTTGCTCCATCCCATCTAAACACTGCATTATTATTGGAAACACTTTCCTTTCCACGTCCACTGAGCTCAGCATGAAGTTTTTTATATTCTTTATTCTTTTTTCGTCTAAGTCCTGCAACAGATAAAACTCGTTGACCGTCATAGACATGTAACAGCACATTAAATAAATAAAGTGTTTGTTCCGCTCAGCCTTGATTATTTGTATTGTGCGTATGCATCCGCCACTCGGTGAATCCTATTGTGTGAGGTCATAATGTTTTATATTTCTTTAAATTAAAATTGACCGTGCCATAGCCGGGGTCGAGTCTCCTCTCACAATGAAAGTTATGAGGGCCATCGCAACGTAGGCCAGGCACGTGTTGCCCGACTTTACACAGTTATGTCAGAGAACATTGTAAAGAACTCTCAGATACGCAAGTTGAAACGTATACTAATTTTCAATAAGCACACAGCATTGAAATATTTAACTTGCTTATAGAATATAAAGCCAGGATCCCAAAAAAAGTTAGAATTTTACCGAAATTATAAATATGTCACAATAGTATCTTAAAGTATTCAACGGTTTAAACATAATATTGTAACAAATAAACAGACAAAATATTGCGTGAAAAAAGAGAAATATAAATCTGTACCTACTCTTATAGTAGTTAGATCCTACATCGACATTGAAATAAAATAAAAAACACCGGGTCAAACAAAAAGATTTATGAAGAACAAATTTTGTGTATAAAACCAATGTAAAATATTATTTATTTTAAAGTAAAAGACGAATGTGACGAAAAAAGGATTTGCGTGGGAAAAAATCAGCCGCTATTATTTAATACGATTTTAAATGTCACTTAAGAGTCAATTTTAGGTAGACTTGAAATGGACCAGGTTTACAACGCGCTGTCCCTGTAGCTCGGGACCAGAATACGAGCTACGGTATCCCCTGCCTGTCGTAAGAAGCGACTAAACTTCCGGGGTTGCGGGCGGTAAGAGTGGGAGCTCGAACCATCCGGCTAGCAACCTCGGGAAGGGCAACAGTATGTGTGGCCGCGTACCGTCGATAAGATCGGATGGTGCGGGACGGGACATGTTGTCCCTCCCGGGTAGAGCCCAACAGGGGCACCGCGCTCAGAGGACTCCGTTGCGTTCCTATGGAGATCCCGGAGACCTCTACATAGCGCTGAAGAAGGTGTCACCGGGGGAATTAGTGCGGTAAAAATCCCACATAACCCGGCGTCGCTCCCACGGCACCGGGTACCTTTTGAAGATTTTCCCCTCGAAAACAAAAAAAAAAGGTACCACGGGTATAACATATTTGGGCGCAATTTATAATTTTACAATTAATCAAAGTAAAAAGTATAAGCACGAGACAATGCATGAATGAATCACAATGCCCGCGCAGTCAGTGCTTAAAGCATGAATTTTCTGGACAGCACCTATTTAAATTTTAGGGCGCTTCTTATAACCATGATTTGGTAAAATTCTATCACCGGAAGATGCGTTAATTTCGTTGAAGGAGATTGTACAATACATATCTGAAGTGGAATTAAAAATTTAATCCGAAAATTGATAAGTAAGAAAACTTATTTTTTAATTTTGTTAAACTTGGTGAATATGCCACGTAACACACCGACATGACACTGTTACAGTTTTACTAAAGTAACATTGAACTCATAAAAAAATGTTATCGTTTTAATGTTAACAGGCAGGCAGCTATTGTCCTTTAGATTGCACCACAGGCGCCCCCCTATATTACATGCATGTATAGCGCGCAGTTTACAAATTGTAGCTTTCCAGTTGACCCAGTTGGCGGCGGGCCAACTGCACCCGAGAACGCTCCCAGCTCGGGAGACATTTCCACCGAATTGCTGCGAACTTTATATTTGTTATTGGGTTCAAACGAGCTAAAAATTATGCTTATTTAAAAAATCACACAAGTCAACCAAGTCGTTTGGAAATTACTCGTATAATCATAACACTGAATAAGACCAAAAAATAGAACATTTAATAGCTAAGAAAGAAAGTCTATGTTTACATCTATTCGGATAAGACCATTCTTAATAAGACCATAAATTCATCATAATAAAAAAAGGCTAACACACACATCCCCGCACTAGGATTCCCTGTGCTGCGGGTGGCATGAACTCACACAAGTGAGATATCACAAACACCCACGAATCGAGAGCAAACATTTATCTGGCACATAAATGTCTACCGCGAGTGGGAATCGAATCCAGAATCCCTCACTCGGCACACAAGGTCACTGACACCACTGCTACCAATTGACCTACAAATCGTGAAATAAAATCGTCAATAAAAAACATATAATCTACACACATATAATATACACATAAATTTAATAAGAATGAAATGAATTTTTTACTTTGTCTGATTCCCGATGTCCATTTTTTTTGGTACTTTGCTACTTTCGATTTGACATTTTCAGTAATACGGCCTATATTTGAGCTCAACCATTACGAGTTAAGTCTTCACGTGACACACAAACTGACATTGACGTTATTTATAGTAGTTCGCCAAGACAGGGAGCTTTGGACCGTACTTCTCGCTCGGCAGTATTATTAATTTATTCTTATTCATAATTGTAACTCTCGTAAATTTCAAATAAGATTTAATACCTGTGTACAAAAAAAAATGTATTTTTTTATATTATACTGCAAATGTGCATGATAATAAAAAAAAATAGCTCGACGCAATAAAAAGGGCTACTATACACGAACAATGCGGAAATCAGTACATGAATGGCGTCGGGCCTCAACAATAGTACCGACGTGCGTTACCAAGTGATGCTCATAATGTTTTTCATACAAAGGTACGCTCCATAAGCGCTAGCTAATGCATTGAATAGCATAGCTCAGCGCGCCTGCAATACAAATTGTGTAGCTTTATTTGCAGGGAAGCGAAAAAAATAATGTCTGAACAATGACGTATCTAGCCCGTTTGTCTCTAAAGAGAACAACACACTATTCTATTAATCTTTATTATATTATACCCTGTGTTTTTTTTTGAAATAATTACGTCATTAAAAAAATGTTACTTCAAACTAATTGGTTGAAATTGTTTAAAAGGGCAGACCATATAGCCATTTTAAACGCACATGATTATTGAAATCTATGCCACACACAGAAATCCTGAATGCTTTTTTTTATATAATATATTTCACAAATGTATAGTTTATGAGGTAGTAAATACACACTAACGAAACATAGGCAGTCCAAGTGCGAGGAAATGTGAGTGTATGAGCGTTTATTTACCTGTAACTGTTTAAAAACATGTGGCAATCTCTGTTCGTAGTGCTGTCTCTGTGCATCGTTCGTCTTCCGGAGCTGGTCTGTGTATTCCAATTTGGCATCCTCGCACGCCTGACTTCGTAGTTTCATGTTCGCCTTCTGTTTCTCCACCTCCGCGCGACTAGAAAAATACCAAAATGTTTCAACGTTAGCTTGATTGAACAAATCGTTAATTACATTAGTGAAAATAAGTTGATGAGAAATGTAACTGTTTGAGGACTGCTGAAAATCGGACTCAGTGGGTAATTTTTTTTTATCCAGCAAAGGATTAAAAGTTGCAGATAGATGAATTACCGACTGACTTTCGATGCGAAATAAAGCTGTAAATAAATACTTTAATCAGTCTTCAGTTGACTTCTCTTTTTCTTTCCCACGAAAATGTTACTCCAATGACAATTTATGTGCAGATTAAGATTAAATTTGTTGTAAACTGAGAGAACGTTATATATTCGGCTCCCAAACACGCAGACCTAAGAACGCAAATCGAGAAAAATTCATGTTAAATTTACACACAGCCGAGAAGCACTTCAAATTGAGGTGGGCACTGTTCTTTGAAAAACTGCTAAAACTCATTCACTTCGTTAAAAGTTCACGTGGGCCTCGTGCGAAGGTTACTAGGACTAGGTTCTTAACTTGAAAGAAAATCGATAGTCTAACAAGCTTAGCTTACAACCTAAAAACTTCTATCTCTGTATAAGGCTTCACAAGACCTCATTAGGCTGCATATATAATCCGTCATCAAATATATTTGAAACTTCTTATATATATAATAAGATACACTTACCATTGTAACCAAATATAAAGAATTACACGTTATTATTAAACTCAAAAATTATACGTAGAATATATTTAAAAATGGTAACAAGTGTTAATGAAACTTCATTGCGATTATTTCGCAATGAAGCTATGCGTCTCACCTAGCGAAACACTAATTAATTTTCTGAGATTCAAATCAACAACCGCCCTTCAGAAGGCTTCGAACTCAGACTCTACGATCCACAATAATGTAATATGCTCTAGTGAGTAATTGCTATAGCAATTCATGATAAAAGCGTTTCCTTTGGAGATCATATCATTATTGTTATCATTAGATATTAATCCATTAAGTTCTAATACGACTGTTGTACGACTTAACTAAACTTCCGTCATTCAGACTGGCCACTGACCCGTGCCTGGAATTTTCCCCTAGAATAACGTGATGGAGTATGCCCAACACATTTTAAAGGAAAACATGAGTATTATCTCAGTTCGAGGTTGATTTCTTGTAATGAAACAGCGTACATTTATGAAGCAAGCCATATTTAATATTTAGTTTAATACTCCACCTATCAATAAATAATCACTATTTTAAGAACGATTTCAAAGTAACAATTTCATTAAATTTAGATATAAAGTCATCTCAGTTTCTAACAAAGTCCGCCTTCCTCCAAACTCTTCCACATCACTTTGTGGTCAACTGCCTCTTTCCAACCATCCGAAAAATATCGGTGTCCCTCTTGTCAAACTTACTACTTGATAATAATGCTTCACCGACCTAGTTCGTATTTAGTTAAATTAATTTGACGACCCCGTAGCCCAGTTGGTAGTGAACCTGCCTGCCGAGCGTGGGGTCCCGGGTTCGATTCCCGGTCGGGGCAGATATTTATGTGACAGATAAATGTTTGTTCTCGGGTCATGGGTGTTTGTGATGTGATAATTGTGTATGTCCATGCCACCCGCAACACAGGGAATCTAGTGCGGGGGTGTGAGTGTGTAAACGTTTATTTATTATTATTATTATTAATGAGTTTTTTTTTCTGTGCAATTAATCTATAATAGTACGAGATTTGTGTATATGTGGAAAATAATCTCCTAAACCGTTGCACCTAATTGAAAAATTCTTTTGTCATTTCAAAGGTACATTATTCCGGATGGACATAAGCTATATAAGTAGATATGTATAATAACTTAGTTTTTAGTTTAGTTACTTGAACTCCAATGAAATCGAAAAGGGCCGCTAGTAATAACATAAGATTATCGCACCCTGCGACCTACTGATGACACAATGTGTTGTTCCTGTCAAGGTGTCAAGTATACAAACAAAGGGTAACCACCTCAGATTGAGGTCGGCGTCCGCCTTCTGAAAGGCCTCGAGAGCTCGTTCAGACTCCCTGGCGGCCCTCTCGTAAGCCCTCCGCGCTCGATCCAGTGCCCCTAACGCCGAGTTCAATACCGCTGTCTGTTTTGAACCTTCGTTCAAGTGTTGCTGCAAGTAAGGAAATCTAATTTTAGTGGTAGCAAAGAATTATGCCCAATTAGTAATAGAATCGTCTGATTTCTTTTATTTTCTTGGAACTAAAAAATGGCTTTTAGTACACTTTAAAGTTAAAAGGCCAAAGTAGTGTAAGGTCATCTGCAATCGACCTCAAATATAATTACAGTCCTTTTTGAGATTTATAAATCTCCTGAGTACTGAAAAGGAATGCATTATCTTTTAAACACCGCTAATCCTAACGTCCTTACCGAAACACAAGGTTCCTTGAAGCACTTAGCTACAGTGCAGATTTAACAAACACGTGGTGGTGGAAGTCCACCTAATCGTACTTTATAAAAGTTCAACAAGCTGGCAATTTGATCAAAAATAAGTGTAATTTGGACCAAGTTTAAATAGGACTATAATTGTACGCGAACAACTTTAATGATAATACAGGATTTTTGTTTTATTTGATGAATCTTGTATGGCAAAATAACACGTTTGACAGTCGTGGCGGCGTACCTTCCGCTCCTCGCGCAGCTCCTTGGCGAGCAGGTGTAACTCGCGTACCACGTTCAGCTGCAAGTTCTCCGCCACCACTTCGCGTTGGCCCGCGAAGTCGCCCAGCTCTTGTAGTAACTGTCTGAATGCTTTGCATGATGTGTACCTGGTAAATATTGAAAATTAATGTAGATAATAAGATTGTTAAATAAACTCAATTTTTACGATAACTATAATTAGAATAGAATATCAATATGTAAAAATACTGATAAAAAGGGGGAAGTTACATGAAGATCTTACGAAACCATCACGACCATTAATTTTTAGAATATTGACAACTCATGGATAAATACTTCGAATATATTACGGGTTTTATTATGTCCTTTTCGTTCAAAGAATGCGTTTATTCAATATTTAAAAGGTAGACGTCACGTCGACGCTTTGGAGGAGAGATTTGTTTGCGGTTTTACAGTAAATATTTTATTAACTCCAAAACGCCTTAAAATTCTAATATGAAGAGGAAATGAATGACTAAACGATATAATATATAACGAAACTATAGTATAACATAAAAAGTTACCGACTCTTAGCTAAATATATCTATGACAAGTGTATTTATTATATGTAATAGATACGAGTCAATGAAACCAATAACGCCGGACAGATGCAGACAAGGCGCCCGTCAGAGACACATTTTAATGAAACGGCAATAATCTTACGCTTCACTGGCGAATCTGAGAGTTGAAAGCTCTTGGCTGAAGGCTTTTGACAAGTCTTAACTATTGTATTTGGCAATAAAAATGTATATTTCAATGTGCCCACCGAAGCGCGGAACCGCTTATACAAATTTCTTAGTAGCGGTCACCCAAGAACCTCCGACCGCGCTCGGAATGCTATCGCTACCAATCCATCAAAAGCCTGACACTGAGATTAAATTATTACTTTATCTAGACTATCAATCAATGAGCTGCAGTTAGGTAGTAGACAAAACTTTGCCATTATCTCTGGTTTAAAGTAGTAAATATAATTCGAGCACACATCGTCAGTCTTCGTTTGATATAAAATTAGCAAGCGGACATTCCATCAGGTATGGCCATTATACAGTGCGTTTACATTATTAATATCTATTGGTTCAAACGCACCAACAGAACGACAACTTAAAGACAGAGACCACTAATAAATACAATAAATTCCGATATGATAACCTTGTGGATGATTTCAAGTCAAGAGTAAGCTTTGTCTACGTACACTTTAAGGCTACATCGCCACTTACCATCAGTTGGGATTGTAGTCTACCACTGACTTATAAGTAAAAAAAAGAAGATAGCTAAAAGGAACTGATAAAAATCACGAAATGTACTTCTCGAATTTAATTGTTATTATTAATATACAACCGACTGGTTTAGATTGGGTTATTGTACCTATAGGATATACCTTACTAAACGACAAAATTATAAAAACGTAAGCCAATAGTTTTTAACGTTCAAATTAGTCAACACAATACTTACTGATATTCGTCTTCTTCTTTTCGTTTGGGTTGATAGTTTTTGACAAGCCTCCTGTAACAAAACAAAAAAATTATAAACAACGCAAGTCACAGTAGTACAATCAATTAGTACAACAATTACATCAGCACTTCTGTGTGTGTGTATGTATATACGATACTGAGAAACGTATTACTCTTATATATTGCATAGAATTTTATACTATTGTACACGCACAGCATTTTGCAGGCCCTTCACTATACTAATGACTCTCGACAATCTTCATCGTTGTGGTGCAACCCACCCATCATTAATGTATGCATATTGGTTGCTCCTTTATGTATGCACTCACTACTTTCATTTATTTTTACTTTTCTCTTCTTCACTATACACTTAATTGTTTTCAACGACAATCGAAACACAAACATTGTCGACTGATATACATAAATAACGTAGACGCTGTAGATTAAAATTACTTCTTAGCATACATGAGAATAACAGCATTCATACTATATAATAACGAAAATGAACCTACTTCAATATATTTACATTTAAGGAAATCATTTGCAGATTGATAGACTATCGATTAATATATAAAATGTGGTCGACGACGAAAACACTTCGACATATACATACATAAGTGTCACACATTACGGCCGTGCATAATGTGTGACATAATTAATATTGTGTAATATTATACCAAATTGTGTTTATTTAGTCGATATCCTAATATACTTTGTATAGTGAAAGTGGATATACAAGACAACATTTTTGCATGCGGAACTGGTACTACGGGTTGGCATCCCTTAGCAGGTCATTTGTCTCAAACTGAGATTGGATTTGTCAATATTTTAGCATCATTGTGTTATTTTAAATTTATTTAATTTATTAATCAGACTACATAATTTTAATCGCACGAAAACCATCGAACGAGATCTTGGATGAAACATCGCAGATGTTTTGAATATATTTGAGAAACAAGACGCTGGCGAACTTAATGAAAACTTAATATTGAAACGCCTAATAGTATTACTAAGAAACGGTTGATAATGATTGTTTTAAAAATCCATATCGTTTCTGTGTGATTGTCGAGTGTTCACACCGTAGAACCAGGTGCAATATTCGTCTATACGAATAATATTAAGTACCAACTGGTATTTTATTTCTATCCGCATAAAGAGTTCTAAATTAAAATAATCTTGTTCTTTTGCCTCATTTTATTCGACATTTTACTAAGCCAACTGAAAGTGGGACCTCGCTAAGATAATATTGTTGTGACAATTAAAAAACCAACAATTCATTTTTATTTAGCATACATATATCTAGTTATTGAGAAATGGGTTAATTTTGATTTCGTTAAAGTTCAGTAGTTTTGTTTATTATTTTGGCAGTCGAATGTCATGATTAGTTGCGATTTATTTACTAAAACCATATTTTAAGTTAAAACAGCGTTATTATTTTTAGATATTATAGAGGTAAAGCGAAGCGGTAAAATGAATCCGCTAACAATGTCAATTTAAATTTACATTGAATAATTTTAATGCAAAGCAGTTTTAATGAGACACTAGACTACTAGACGTACTCGGCGAAACTTTGAATCTCACAATATTGCTTCGAATCTCTATGTAGTATTCACTGTAATATAATCTATGCATAATAAAATAAATGTTCTGTATTATGTAATATTTCAATTAAGTTGTTTATATGGTAAATAATTACTAGTAAAACTAACGGAATAAAACATTCAGAACGCCCTTAAAGTTATGTAGAGTGTGGAGGATGTATTTTGAACAAAGATTGATGTTTTACTAGCGAACGCCCCGACTTAGCACGGATGCAATGTAAGTGCTAATGTGACGTCATTGCAGAGCGATTAACGTGCACGGCATTGCGAAAACTGATTTTTGGCAATTTTTAATTTGTGTCATGTTCTATATTATTATTGATAATGATTTGCTGTAAAGAACAAATTTTATCTACATTAAATAAATGCCCAACGTAACCAACTTATTTAACCAAATAAAGACTAATATTATATCTCAATCAAAATGACTTCGAAAGCTAAAAACGAAAAATTATCAATATCAATCGCATAAAAATGGTCACTGTGAGTTATCCGTAGGATACTATAGCGGACTTTTTGTACATATTTTTAAAATACACAATTCTATAGGAAAACATTTTGATACACCTCGTAAAGTTTGTACGAAACATTGACTTTTATATTTCCTGTAAATGTAACCTGCATATATTAAACTTATAAACTAACTAATACATATGTATAAAATCTGAATTATAGTGAAAATAAGCATCAAAATTCGTAGCTTACTTTAAAAGAGCTAAGTGTACACAGAGACAGACAGACGCGGGAAGCGACTTTGTTTTATACTATATAGAGATATATCTATATCGAAGCATTTAAAAGTTTTAAACTATAGTATTTATTTCTTTATTTTGGCAGCCACGAATGCTTCTAAAATTTTATTCATAAAAGTCTATTCAACCCGAAGACATGATTCGCCTCTATATTTCAAAGCAAAGTTAATGTTGTGAATTCAGACTCCATTCTGCGAGAATCGTTCAACACACAGCTATAGGCCCTAGATGGTGGCTACATATTTATGTCCGACATCAAGTGGAACTGCAGAAACACAAAGTTATTGACGCCACGTAATGCAACAACATAAGCGTTTGGCTTAAAATCGATAAACCACGGCGGCTCACCTGAGTTTTCCCGCATATTCCAGTTCTATCGCGCACCTCTCCTTAACGAAGTTTCCATATTTGTCTAAGAATTCGATTCCTTTGTGTGTGTGGGCGGCTAAGTTTTCATATTGATCCTGGGGACAAAGAAAATCATTGTTAATATGTATGATTACGTGGTCATCGTAAAGCGGCAGGAAGCGACCGGCGATACGAGGCCATCGGCGGGAAACCGTACGAGATGGCGATAACTCGGGACATATTAATATCACATGTTTATAAGCGATGTATCATATATATTATTGTTTATAACATAACGTTAATTTGAATGAAATCTATGCCTGAGATTTCGTATTTGTATTGTTTCGGTGATGTGTATCTGAACGATGGATTAAAAGTAATCTGTAAAGTTCGAAACGAAAAAATTATCCGTAAATTTATCCGTAGGTATTTACAATTTGCACTGGAAGGACCCATATTTTAAATTTCATATTTATTTTAAAAATATAATTAAACATGTAATTTAAAGTAATATTATGTTTTAAAATAAAAGTTTGAATATATTTAAATACTGCTACGAGACCAATCATAATATTAATTAACGTTTATCATAACACGTTTACCCATTACAGGATTGAATGTTAACCTTTAATTAGCACAAAGTTCATCCAACTTTAAAAAAACTAAATTGCTATGGAGTGTCTACCCGAGGGATTTCTAATTTGTCAACTCAACCTTTCAAAATATACAAAACCCAAACTTTACAAGTAACATAAAGGAAAATGTCTAACTAATAAAGCTACTGGAAACTCCCTCAAACTTGTCAAAAGGAGAAAATTAATTCTAATCTTTTCCACTCTCATTTACCACAACTCTAAATAATGCAACCACAGTGTATATAAAAAAAAAAAAAACTATAAATCGCGTAATATAGAGGCCCCATTTTTGGACACATCATTTTCGACAGTTTATGATTTATTGCATTATTCAAGACGATCGTGCACTAAATACTTAGTAGCGCTTAGTTGCGTAGTGAAACATATATAAAATCACCAATTTATCCCACTAAACATTAATGTTCTATTACTTTGTCACAGGTTTTAGTTTTACACAGTACAAAGTTTCCATAAAATAACGCTTCCCAACACATCGTGGATCGCGGGAACGGATTGCATGCAGAGATAGATGCGCATGCGATGCGATACGACTTCCCATCGACGAACTTGCCCTTGACTCCTCGCCGAGGTGCGCAGTGCAACGACACATATTAACCTCCGCACTCCCTACCGATGCCCTACGCCTCCATGTTCATTATTTATCTATGACCACCCACTTATTTCAAAGCTAAAGTAGTAGCGGACTGAACATTTCGGTCCTTTCTAATTTAAGAAATGGGACAACATAAATAGTAACAGGCGAATAAGCAACAATTAAATAAAATCCAAAATCAATAAATGATTTTGGCATTACATATATTATGCGCATTATGCGCATAATTTTTTGTTTATGCTACAGGTTTGAAAAGGTATTTTTTCATTAAACAAGTAACGGCGAAAATAATTCTTCAATATTTCTTTTAAATTAATACTATACCTAATAATTACAAAATAAGGTTTTCTAACTAGTACCGTACCAGTTACGGCGCTTTTATTTCTAGACGTTATAATCATTCGTGTGTACTATATTATACTTTACCTACAAGCTGTGGCACACAATAATGTCAAAATATCAAATCACACTCAAGGTATACTCGTGTTTACCTGTATTGGTATTATTAAATTTAACGACAAAGACTTTCAACAGAAACCACCGCACTCAAAACAATTGTCACTCGTTATCAGACATACAATCAGTTTATAAGTTTTTCATATTTACTCCACAAACACATACCTACAACTTGTGAACCATTTTATCTACAGGTAAAAACTAAACAAATATCCATATAAGGATTTTTGAACATAGATATGACACACATAAGTGCGATTAGTGTACCGAACGTAACATTTCTCCACCGAACTGGCTAGAATGGGTAGCTTCAATGTTGAAACTAATAACATTAATTAATTGTATGTCCACATCGGCGTAGCACCAGCCGATGTGGTAACGAGATGAAATTAAATGTGAATGAAATATTTGGTACGCTTTAAGCTTGTATAATAACACAAAATTACGCGCAAATAACACTTGTGTACACGATTTTGATATAAAATTACTAACTAATATTCAATTAAATACTTTCAATCGTTTAATAGAATACGCGAACAAAGAATGCAATATATCAAAATATGGTTATTACAACACATTAGACGTTGCTGTCCATGGTTCTTGATAGTTAATGCGTACAAAGTTTTAATAGACGAATAGAATATATATACATATATATATATCGTTGGTAGAAACGTAACCAACCATATGTAAATAATAGTATAATTCCTCAACATAACATCGTGCGCATTGCATACCAATTGGTCGATAGTAAAATGTGATTGATTGGAATACTCGACAAGGTATTGTTAAGTGATTAGAGTCTTCTTTACGAGTGTGTGCTATGCATGTGAGTGTAGATTTAAATTCACTCAAACTTACATATATTTATTAAGACTTATAATATTCACTAAAGTATTTTTATAGTGCTACTACTATACCTAGTGTTATACCGCTGCGTGTGTGTGCACAACGTACTTAGTGATATCAAAACCTGGGTAGTGATATCATACAAATTTAATACGAAAAATATCTGCCGTTACTTCGTGGAAATTAAATTATATTATTTATTTAATTATATATACATATATATTAAATTATATTATTAATTATAGGCATATATACCAACATGCATCCCGTCACCAACACGAGTTTCGCCCCGAAACGGTGCATCATCAGGGTAAGTGGACTGTGCCAATGTTAGCCGCCTTGTGGGAAGGAGGGAGATATTATTAATGTCTAGAAGAACGAGTATAAACCACATAGGGAAGAGATGGCTTGAAAGAGACACGTATTGAAAGGGACAATTGAAATAATTGGCAAAATAAAAACTATTTCTTGTCAACACTGTTTTTGTCGTATGGCAACTATGATTCACATTCGTTCGCTTCTAACATCACACTCCTGTCTTTTCAAAGATGATGGAGCAGTGCGAATGTTTTTTTTTGGCATTCAAAAGTATTTTTTCTGTCATAATTGCGAAACGCTTTCTTAAGTGCTGTGATTAATTATTTGGTTCTTAACCACTATTTATAATAGGCTGGAGTCTTACACATACGATAACAAAAGGTCAGTAAACTTCGTTTTGAAATTGTATATTTTGTGGTTATGTTTTCGATATCAAAATCATATTTATGAAAGGGACACAACAAATGGTTATGTATAGAACATCCCTTTCATAATTGTCTCTTTCATGATTGCTATTTCTTGGCTAACTATCGAATGAGTTATCATTTTTGCAGGTTGAAAATGCCACCTAAGAAGAGAACGCATGTCGATGCACACAAAACTGAAGAGGCAATTATATAATTCACATATTATTTTATGTAAAAAAAAATTAAATAAAAAATAATAAAATTTATTTAATTAACAAAAGAGTTGCATTTATTGTTAGTTATAAGGATACCTTAGATTGTGTTTTTAAGAAAAATATTTTGTTTCAAGTATGTCTAAGAAAACTTTATAATAATTTTGATTTCTGTTTAACTTACATATAATACAAATAAAATATTGCAATTACTTTTAAATTAAATTTTTAAACATATATACCTACTTATAAAGTAATTGTATACGTATTTTATATTTTTAGAACATAGGTAGCAATATATAAAGTGATTTTTCCTTAATATTATGGAATGTCCCTTTCAATACAGCAAATTTCTGAAAGGAACAAAACACACGTTTTTAAAATATGAAAATAAACAACTATGAATTAAGAAATGACAAGTATTGCATTTTATTTCAATATTATGATAATGGAGGCTTCCCATTTTACGCTTACCTATTCCAAATATTATCTCATATAATTTACTAGAACTTTAACAACAAAAATGTCCCTTTCAAGCCACCTCTCCCCTACATTGTGCTTGCGGATTGTTGCAAAGTAGATTGATACTAATTTAACATATGAGGTATTATTTATGTAAACTGATTTGAATTTATTGGATTTCACACGTACCTATTCATACAGATTTCATACTGTATCGTTGACGGTCAATTGCATATTTGCAGTTGAGAATTCTCTTCTTAGAAATGACATCACACAGAATGAGCAATAACAGGAAGGATCGGAAAGCCGACTTTCAAGAAAATGTGTGCTTTACGAGTTAGAATTACACATTACAAAATGTAGGTCGGTACAAAACTTGATACATACATAGGTATACCGCCGTCGCATGATACATGCCGTACGGGTTCTTATTCAACAATGATTGTATGTCAACCGTGTATCAAATTAATGGTGAAGACAGTCTTATGACTTAGCTTTTTATTTGATCCAATCGTCGGTTAACGGCTAACTGTCGACTGCAGCTCGCCCGTTACAAATGGTACAATAAAGTTTCTCCGTCAGATGGGAACGGTGATATTTTATTTTGCTGCAATTTATTGTTTGTTAAGCACAACACTTTGTACGTGGAGAAAGTATGAAAAAAAGTGTGTGTGATGATGATTCGACATGTGGAATATTGCGGTGGCACGGTTCGTTAACCCGGCTGGTGCAACTCGGCCCGCGAGTGCCTCCACTGGACGTGGGAGAACTGGATTTGTGACAACTCCACTCATTTTCCACGACAATAAAAGACTACGGACCGCTTAGTTGATATGCAACAACATGGCGGAATATTAATACACGCGATACTCTAGGAGCTATTAATTCGTATTTATATTTTTAAAATGCAATATTACACTCATAATACCGTTTCCACGAATTTTTTTCGTAATGCATGCAATTCACCTAAAGCTATCTATACATATATAGAAACCCATGGCCACCTATTATCAACCACGAATAGGAATAACTATAGTCCTATTTGAGGAACGGGTCACAAGTACAAAAGCGTCATTTCTTAAATTGTTAATACGCCCTGGTAATAATATAAGAAATATTATTTTTATAATTACATAAATTATTTTTTATTTTATTTTTATAATTACATAAATTATTATTAATTACAAAAATTATTTTTATAATTATATTAAACATTAACATATAAGTAAAGAGTTACAATGACCGGTTAGACTTGAATTTATCTAGTTTTTTTCTTACCTCACGATTTCCGGGCACATTTCACCAAAACGTGATAGATGTTGTCTACAACAATACGAGTTGAGTAGTCTTAAGCGGAGTTTATAAACATCATATAATGAAAGCGATTACATGAAATGTGCCCAGATTCGAATCAAAGAATAATTGAAGTCTCGCTTTTCAATCAGTAATTCTAAACGTAATTTATAAGCGTCGATGTTTCCAATTCCCTTCTTACAGAAACAAGATTTTCACAATTTACTTCACAGCATATGGTAATAAGCGTAAATAAATGTGATACATATCACCTTATAATAAATTATGACACATCTACTTTATAATGTGAATATAATATAATGTGAAAGCATCTTTCTTCTTCATATTTTTTTATCATCGTCTTGGGAGTATATAGATAAGATTGCTCAGAAAGATTAACCTCGCTACGTGTAACAACATGTACATATAAGTATCTTTTAAATAAACCCTTAAGTTTATTATTATCGGTCCGTACATCAGATGAAAATGCGGCCTTTGGGCAGTAATAAAGAAAACAAAACTTTAGTCAAGCTCATCATGTGCCATAAATTGAAAGAAACTGACATAAAGGACAACAATTTATTATAATAAAAAAAATTGCAGAAGAAACCTAAATGATAAAGTGTCTTACAGGAAACCGTAATTATTCCTGGCTATATTCATATTACGGAACCCTAACAACCACACGAGTCCGGCTCGGACTCGAACAGTTCGTGATGATGACAGATGGTTATGATACCAATTAATTGTAAAATATTAGAGCGATATATGGAAAAACAAAAAACAATCAAACAACCAGCTGTTTCAGTATAATTGTTTACATTGTACACAACAGACAGATGGTAACAGAATAACGTGAATCTATACTAATATTTGTGTTTACATTAAAAACAACACACGAACTAATAATAATAAAACCTTACACTTTCCTACGTCCGCTGAGAATCATACGATGAATACTGAAGAGGACGTGCATTCTGATCGGAGAGCGTAAAGTCGTCATTTCGTAATATCACTAATCTACGTGTGGCTTGTGGATCTATCTTACTTCAAATTCTGTACGAAACTCAAGGTTTCAATGTAATATACGTATTAGAAATTATTTAACACTCTCAACAACAACAAAAAAAAATCGTGACGTTACTTGCAATTTGATACATCTTTATAATCTCGATGGCAAAACGCGAGAAATAATCGGCATAGTTATTGTGCATTGCTTAGGCGTGAAAAGTCATTGTCACAAGTAGCCAAAACACCTTCTGCGCATCTTATATTATTGAGTATATACAAGTATCACCTTTTCGTTTCCTTTCAAGACAAATTATCCTTACATTCACCAACGGTACCACCCGAGAGAATCGTTTATAATATTATTATTCCATATAATACAGTGACGAGATACGAGTACATCAACAGCGCGATGGTAAGTCCGGCAAGTTTAGAGGACAAACCTTTATAGGGCCAATGATTTAAAAGTTGTAAAAACCTAGATTAGTCATAGCCATGGTTAGTCATGTTATATCATTTGAACTGTACGTCAAT
Source organism: Megathymus violae (assembly GCA_003671415.1). NCBI lineage: Eukaryota > Metazoa > Arthropoda > Insecta > Lepidoptera > Hesperiidae > Megathymus > Megathymus violae. Next base: position 567,975 of record PDGT01000023.1, on the reverse strand, counting down.
ATAACACAACTGAGACGTTTTTATATAATGAATAATAAAAGAAAAAGAATATAAAAATGGCAATATATTATAAATTGGTTACACCAACCACCATTAAAATACTCCAACAGCTTGATCAGTAACGTTATTTTGCGCAGAAATGTAATAGGTAACTCGAGACACGAGCGGTAAGACGGTAGGTAACCCTAGGACCACGAGCGGCCGGCGCCAACCGTGGAATGCGCTCACAGAATGTTCGGAGCATCATCAGTATGCGGAGCACAGGCGAAGCGGCTACCAACACGTGTACAGCTGTTGGTCGCCTTGGCTAATTATTGAATACTGATATTTATTGACAACGCGAACTGACGTGCCGGACCTCAATGATCCGGTCATTTTTCTGACACAGTTATTACTCGTACATATTCATTTTATGTGGGATATTCTTTTTAGCAATAAAAATGTATTGTAATTACGTATCAATTGCGGTCGTTATAGAGAGTATGTTACAAACTTGACACTGCAGTTTTGCAATTACTTCCTGGATTGCATTTACGTTATTTATTGCATTACTTATCTGTTCCAAGTTATGAAACCATTGTCTCGACAAATCAAATATTTCCATCTCTCTTATTCTCAGTAATCCAGAAGTTACTCGATCAACACAGACATACCAACCATTCTGTAAACGAAAAATGTCTTTTGGTGGGATAAATAATTCATTTCATTTAAATAAAAATTGGCTCGTTGACCTAGGAGCTAGAAATAAGCAATGATGATGTGAATGAAAAAAATAAAAATTTGAATATAAAGCGTGTAGTTTTTTAAGAGTACAAGAAATATCGTATGTAAATAATAAATGAGTACATTTATTCGAAGTCACCTATGGAACGAAGTATAAGTTAGGGAATCGAGTGATGTCATAATTTGGCATGGACTCTAAATGTGTCATTGAACTTAGTTGTAAGCCAACTATAGACACGTGCACGAGCAAATAATTAGCACATGCAAAACTATTAGGCTGCAATAAGCCCAACGCGGCTTTTAAAGTATCACTAACAACGGCAACATTATATACAAATAGACATACACAAAACATTTCAGTACCTTTTTTGAGCTGATTTTGAAAACAGAAAGATATTCAATAATTATTGGTGAATTTCGAACTGAACTGCTAATACTAAAGGGGGTAGAAAACACTGCATTGGCAATTCCTCTATCGTTGCCGATTACCCGTAACAAATAGGCGATGGTGACTTTCCATTGGACGGCTAGAATTCGTATTCTTCGGTATCATGGATTTCCATTTTCAATAGCTCTTCATGTAGGATATAACCGATTCATTACACTGTTCTACACATAATACCAGGTTATTAAATACGTGCACAATGCATCACCCTTCCTCAAACAGAAGTACCTAAAACATTTCGCATGCACACGAATTTGAACTCTAATTGAATAATTCAAGGAACCGCTCCATTAACAATACAAACTTCACAACCCGAATACGTACGATGATTGACACAAGAAGTGGCGAATGAGTTTGCTGTTAAAACAATCGAGTGTCAGTAACAATCTCGTAAACTGTGATCATTGCAGCAGATGGCCTTGCAACCCAGTTACGTATTGGTATTTAAACGTCTCGGGTCTCACCTGAATGCCAATGTCATAGGTACAACGGCACAGCGGGAACTAATCGATTCGTCAACAAAACTAATCGTTTTTATTCCATCGACGAGTCGCAAGCGGCTCCAAAAATACGCATTATTTAAAAACTAGTCACGTACTTACACGAATAAATTATATATATTTATGCATACAAAATATATTACATAAGTCTATAAAGATGATAAAGACGTTAATTGAATGTTAAAATTTTACGTATTGTTTATTTCATACACCGTGACTGTGAACTCTGAATAAACATCAAAATAAAAATAAAAACTTATTACGACCAACAATTGCACAAATATAATAACGCATTGTTTAGAACCTTCCACACAGTTCCCACGTATTTTTTTTATATCCGGTTCATCTTGAATGCACCGACATCACACCGGAACAACGGCCGACGTAGGTAATCGGATTGATGTTATGAATTGAATCATATTGATGAATCATATCAAAAGAACGCTGTAGCGAGCTACCAGCTAATTACATTTTATCACTCATTCATTACTCCCATATCCAGTCAACAATACTTTACAGCTTTTATAATAACAACAACATTCCATTCATTCGTTCAAGTCATAACTGTCGAACTTTTGAACTGGGACATGTGAAATGAGTTAGGAGAACCAGAAGAAGTGTTAAGGTCGTGGTCTACTACGCTGGTCAAGTTCGGGTTGAAAACACATTTAAGAATATTATGTAGAACTCTTTGGTGTGTACGCTCCCACTGAATTTTTCCCTTTACCAAAGCAAATGATAATTAATATCGAATCCATCGTAAAATTTAAGATGGACGGAGGCTTGAACCCAAACCCACCTTTCCTTAAAGCCACTTAAATGTGTTCGCTAATTAGACTCACGAAAAAAGTATCACTTAGTTTAGAGCATTTTTTAGAGCATCGTTAGTACGATAGTCAATTAGGTACGAGTTATTCACGTCGTTCGGCGCGTGCCTTAACCCGCATCGTTATGACATAGTAGCTGTTGCATCTCAATACATTTTTTCTTGAAATACCCTGTTGCTTTTCTGAACCGTATAACCTATTTATATTATGTAATTTAGCACTTATAATGACCCCAGTAACGAACCTTCCCTATCGAGTAAAGGAGTCCCGAGTTCGATCACTGGCTGGAGTATGTGATTTAAATGTCTATTCTCAAATTTTAGCCAGCTTTCAATCCTTTTGTCTAAAAGATATGATTTAGATATTTTGTGTTCAGTTTCTCATTCTGTCCTTTAGATGTGTGTATGTATGCTTGTGTTGTTTTATAATATAAAGTGTAATAATAACATAAGCATTGGACTAGAATCGTGGCAGATCTACGTGGTTACTTACTTCACAAGTCCCTTTCTGACTTTTCAGCATAACAGCAATAACTTTTGGAACAAAAAGTTACTAATTGGAAAAAATACTTGCTTAAGTAATTAAACATCCGTCATATTCAGCAACGTTTCTTTAATTTAATATTGACAAATTTTTCATGGAAATCAACTGGAGAAATATCTATGGTTCGTAAATAAATTTTAACAAATGTATTGGATATAACAATATGCAATTATGTTTATATATGACAATCGACTTTTACTCAAATTATTTGTTAAACTTCCAGTGGCTTTTGAAATCATTCCGAGTCATATCCGTATTAAGATAGGAATGGCAGAGTGACGTGTGTGAAACAGCGGGGATGGTGCAAGAAGAAGGTTCAAAGGTAATATTTATCAAGAATAATCAGGTCATAATTTTATATTGTAAATGTAATTTTACGGGAATTTGCTAGACAAAAATCAACGAAAAATGTGATACGGTTGGTTATGAATGTAAATTTTCAGGATTCTCCGTTCGGGGACCTGAGTTCGAAACTGTGCACCAATTGGTTTAGGATGGTTTACGCGCATCACATGTATAAAACCTTGCTTTCTGAAGAAACTGGTACACATGAAAATTTTTGTAAATATGTGCTTAAAGGTACGCGAAGTCAGTCAACACGCACCTGGCCGGCATCGGAAGGTAGGTGTTAAAAAACTTAAATGCAACGTTGTACCCGTATATATATGTATGTACCTGCCACTCAATGTACAATTGCACGCAGCTGTACTAACGCCAACGTTGCGTTGTTTTAAACACCTATGATACAATGATGTAACCAAAAGTATGCACGCCTAAACACACACAAAATTCAATTATCAAGTATTATGAAACAGGTGGCGAGATATTTACACATATTTAACTAGCAAGCTCCCCTTGCTACGGGAAACAGTTTGTTTTCAACAGAGCCGCATACTAGTACTCATAATTCGGCTCCGAACTGATGCATAACATACAAACCTACAACCGCATATACAAATACAAACTTTAGTGTTGGATTTTTTTAATTGTTAATATGTACGGTATAAAGCTAGGTACCGACCTAGTGTGAAAATTTTAATCTTTTAAGTTTAGTCGTTTTTGTATTTGAACATGAGCAACATTAGAGCAGCGCAGTTAGCTCGCCGGCATAACATATTTTATATCTCTTAAAAGAACCCATTATTAAAATTGTTTCATTGGGAAATCCTGAGTTAAGCTTAGCAAAACATATTGTAATAAGTTGAATCTTTATTTTAACTTTGTTTTTTATTATTTCTATTCAATTCTACCGACCTTTATTGAGTACAATGTCGAGACAGCGTTGTGGCCAGACGCCATTCAATGGGCATGCTCTCTCTTCATTACACAATACTTACGCACGCAGCGACTGCGTACAGGTGGCATAATTTAATTGCCGTATCGAACGCCGGCCCGTTTAGGGGCTGCACTGTCGAATGTAACCGCAAAAAATCTGGTTTACGTTTCCTATACATAACCAAGTAATTCTTGCTGCCCGGAAGTGACTTTGGTTCCAATTACTTACATAATCCATAACATTTCCGTGATACTAAACTATCGAATATGTTTACGTCGTGAAGCGATTAACGTCACCTGATCAATTCAATAAAACCTTCATTTCAGTTTTATGTAACATTATAGTAACCTATCTACGTCATGTTGAAACATCACCACACCGGCTAATCTAACGCGAAGCGAGCTGTTTCAAGCAAACTTATGTTCTTCGGTTTGAAGGTAATTTAGAACAAAATGTCCACAGAAGTAATAATACTAGATCAAGTAGAAGCTGATTAATAGGATTATAATTCAAGCATCTATTCATCTATAGGTTAAATTGGTAACTTAATATTTATGTTTCTTTGATGTCAAATTGCAGTTCCATTCCCAACCGCCTAAAAAAATTTTTACTAAAGCAAAACAGTCACTAAACTTTCTACATAAAGACGACAATATACGTCAGTCGGTTTGAAAAAGAGGCAGTTTAAAAATCTCCGGTAAACCGACACTGAGGCTCATTCAGAACATTAACAAGAGCGAGTTTTAGGCATCATGCAGGATAATTAACAAAGTAACCATTAAAAGCGCAAGAAGCGTGCAACAAACGCCCAACGAGCCTGTTGGCTGTATATGATACTCGTCGGCTCGTCGCCGCGTCGCTGGGGTACCATTCACTCAACTTAGGTAGGTACTTGACGAACGAGAAGCGTCTAGAACCCTAGGTCGTTAGCAAGCACATCTCGAAGTATGTCAAAAGGCAATATTTTTAGTATATAATCAACTGAATTGCAATCACCGTAGTGTGTGATAGAGCTTTTATTTTATTTTTTGAATACAATAAAGCCGCTGGATTACATTGAAGTTTTACATTAGGCATTTCAATAAATCCAGACATACACCTCGAGATTTCACAACGTTTCATACATTAAAGATGAAATATTGTTATATTTTAAATATAACCCCCAAATAAAATTGGGATAAGGGCAGGAGGATGATGGTGATGTTGGTGATTGTTATATTTTAAATCTATTTTTTTTAAATAAAAAGAGCCGACAAACGAACAAATATTAGTAAAACTAAAGTCATCACTGTTACGTTGTCGGCCAGAAAATAAGAAAAAAACCAAAGTATTAGCTCTCAAGCCCTCAGCTGGAACACGACGAGTGGATTGGCAGCTGACTCAAGCAAGAGGGTGGTAGTGTACCAGGCAGGCTTCACGGAAAGATAATAATACCAGCATTAATATTAATGACTTAATAGTAATACTGATAATATAATCCTTACCTTACCTTACCTTATTAATCTACCACCAAGCAAGCTGGCTTCTGTCGCCTCTTACGATATCCTGTTCTGCCAGTAATGGATTTTGGTCTAGGCCGCCCCAATACGGCGTAATTGATCAATTTCGTGTCATAGTAAATAAGTTTGACCTTTCTATTTTTTAAGTTGCTATAAACAATACGAAATAAACGTTTTGGTGCAGAAGCGATGTGCAAATGTAGCAGGTTGTTACCAGTAATTAAAAACATTCACAAACAAAACATAAACATACAACACACCGGTGACATAGACCACCTAAAGAGATATATA